>JABCPU010000521.1:0-43332 GCA_016800925.1 Suillus spraguei | reverse complement strand
AGGAAAGCTGCAATACCGAGTAAAATGGGAAGGATATCCGATAGAAGAATCGACATGGGAACCAGAAGAAAACGTAAAGAATTCCCCGATTCTTATAGCAGAGTTTCATAAAAAGAATCCCACGGCGGCTAAAACCAAAAGAATTCAAGGCTCTATACTTAATTCGGAAGATTTCAAGAAATGGAGAACACGTAACATCAGACCTTCATACATTCGCGATGACGCTCATCCTAGAGAGGGGGTAATGTCACGAATTCCAAATACAAATCATTACTCTTTCCTCAATTTCCCTAAAGCGTCTAAACCCAGCGCTAAGACAAACACAAACTCCATTGAAATCCCTATAACCGCTTCTATAACCGAACTTCCTGATGAAGACGAAGAGATCTTTTTGATGCTATCGGATAAGATAAGATAAGATAGCGTCACGTGATCTTAGAACCTTCTAGAATATGATGTCATAACAATGTCACAATCATCACATCATACGATTCTCATTTCTATTTTATGATTGGCTAGTAGTTTCAAACTCAGTTTATATCTCAGTTTCAATATGTGTATATAGTTAGCTAGTTTCGCTGTAGTAGTTCTTTAGTTCAAACCTCTTGTATCTACACTTGTAGCAATCCAAGACGTCCTTGCTCTTCTCTTCCTCTGTGATAACCTTAGTTTGAGTCCTAGTCTCTGCCCTAGCGTTAATTCGTTTTGTGGGTTGTGACATCTCCTACCGAACAACCGACCTCACCGCCCCCCGTCATGGTCTCCCATGATCATCCCGCATGGCTATATGAGCCCTGCACAGAAGAGCAGTGTGAGGCTGCAAAATTATTAGGGTCCCTGTCGCTGAGCTGATAGCGCTCGGTCCTCAATTACAAGACCTTCATATTCATTCCTTCATGTCCATCCCGTCATCATTTGGTCCGATGGATCCTGTCTCGCCAGTCTTAGTAAAAGACTTCGGCATAACCTCTTCTTCGTCTTCGGATGAACTTCTTGCAGTTGCTGAACGAGGAACCACCCTGACCTCCCAACGTCAGCATACACTCTCACCCCTGCCCAGCAGGCACAACTCAGGCATAACAACACCTTGCCTTAAAGCGTATGAAGCAGAAAAAGGGGAAGAAGTGCGCTAGATCCACTAGTCCCAAACCCGTCATTTCACCATCACCATTACGCAAGTCCATCTCCAACCCCGGTGAAAACATGAAGTGTTGCATCTGTGGACTGCTTGGGCATTGACAGAAGAACTGTGCGGAATATCAGTGTAAGATTTGTAGGTATTGGTCACCTACTCATCTCTCCATCTACTGCCCTTGACGAGTTGGGACTCCCCCTTCACGTTGACTTGGAAGGATGAAGGATTCTACGATGCACTTCGTTCTTGGGAACAACAGCTTGACATGAACAATCTCGATCAGCGAAGAGGAAGGGATTCTAAATGGCATGCTGGTGCTGAGGAGGCCGCATATATGAGGAGTGGGTCAGTCTTCGATGAGGACTACGAGTATAGCGATCCCGTTTACTATGCTAATCAAGACGAGTAAAGTCGGTGACTTTACGTGTAAAAAGGGGGTAATGTTACAATTGTACGTGCCCCTATTCATTTTCTGCCTCCCTTACCTTGTATATTACGTAACATGACTCTGACTCATATGCTCAATGCATCTGTACTATAGTTGCCTTCCTTCTTTGGATACGCACTTATGTTCCCACGTTTCCCTTGGTCCGTGCACATATTGGCCTATTTAAGCACGTTGTATTATGCTTGTATACTTACTTTAATCTTACTGGGTTTTACCTGAACATCCTTCGCTTAGGTCTCCAACCTAAGTCGTCCTGAATCGTTTCTAAGTCTAAGCACTCCTTAGTCTTAGTCTCTATTCTTGTAGAACCTCTTAGACTTGTCTTTGAGGACGAACCCTTGATTGTACTCAGAACGTGTTCCTTGTACTTTCACCTTGTCCTCTTCTGGACATTGTAGAACTTCCTAGCAGACCGACTGTGTCTTTTCACTGTCGCTGGTGACGCCACCCCAGTTCGTAACAATGCGAAAGGCATAAATCACCAGATTTCACAATCCTTCCACAGTCAACGGTTCAGACAAATACCAACGGTTGATAATGTGGTGTTCGTTGGGGGTTGCAGAAACAGAGTTGCAGTTTTTCTAGGCAATTTACCAATGACTAAAAGGGTAGAGATCTGTGTGGGAAAATCTCAGGGTTAGTATCTGCTAATTATTGTGATCAGAATTCAGGAACTTAGGAAGATAGTTACCTAACTGGCTTGACATAATACTTGAATAACTCGAGAAAGGCGATGGCGAAATACAAAGTGTAGCCAAACTGATAACTGGCTTGATGCAGTGCTACGATGCTACAGATAATGAAGTGACAATATGAAATGTGTCAGAACAATATCTTGACTACTTCTTATTCTCACAACTAGGAGAGCAAACTAGAAGTCAAATACAATCGAATCAATCAATACATGGCCTCAAATTAACTTCTCTGCTGCTCAGGCACTCACGATGAGTATGACGCAGAATCAGAACAGAGTACACCCTCTTGATGTAGTCTTAAAGCTAACCAGGTTCTTAATATTATTGAATAAAGTATAAGTCCTATTTGTCGTCACTCAATCAATGAAAATACATAATTCTCCCCACAGAAATGATTTCCTGTGTCAATAAAGAGAATAAAGCAGAACTACACTAGATGACTAACAACCGTGTGCTAGCTAGTGCAATTAAAGAATGTAAAGATAATATCTCAGATGGTCAAACATGTCGTGGGAAACAGTGACAAAGAAAGTGAGGGAATAAACTAATATTCACTCAGATGTTCACACCAATTCTCAGTAATAATGGTAATATGTTTCTTATTGCTCAGAGGGGAAAAGTGGTCCCTTTATATACTACTATAGATGTGGCTGCGCTACTAACTAAATAAGGTAATATGACTCATCATGACTCAATATGAGTCACATGTGAAATGACTCCACTGACTCATTATGACTCACTTTCTTAGTCATCCTAAAGTCTGCCGATTGGCTACCAAAACTTTGGAACTAGTCCAAACATTAACAATATAAACAACACATCACATTCAAAGACTTCACAAACAGCACATCACATTCAAAAACATTCAACAACACAAATACTGGTGAATAGTCCATTACATAATTATATTGACTATTATTATTTAAATATTTGATTTACAAAATGCTAACTCGGTCAACTTTCATAGAAAGGTAGGAAAATGTATGACAAAACTCTGAAAGGTGTGGGAAATTGCTTAGTCATACATCATTAAGGGTTTTGACACAGTTTCATGGACAAGGATAAGTCATGAAACTATGCCATTAATTCATTTGCCCTTTAATCTGTAGTACAAAAACTATTGTAAGGTATTAGAAATTTAGAACTATACTCCCAAGTATCTTAAGCCTGTAAAGTATACACTATATCTCTGTGACCATACTCAAAACAGGTTTCATGCATGTCAGCATGTATGAGCTGTCAATGGCATCTTACCGCTTGCAATTGTTAGAAGAACACCTTCTTGCGCCCCTGCTATCATTTGTCCTCCTATGCGTCACTGTCTACTCTCGTCCTGACGAGGCCTCTATCCTCGTCCTTCGCTACCTCATCTGGCTTGCCATCGTCACTCCTTACCTTGCCTATGCTTGCCTCCTTCATCGCCACTGAACATGCCCTCTTCACGCACCTTCTACCTTCTCCACACCTATACACGCCTCTCCCGCTTCGCGCGCTTCAAGCACCTCTTTTGCACTCATCGCATTACTCTGTGCTTCAACACGCGCACCCTCTTGGTTCACGGGAACCCCATGTCTACCTCTACCTTCAAGGACGTCTTGGTATCATGTTATGCTTTATGCTTTTACCATTTACCTTTCTTGACTTGTGCATCGCCTCATTGGCTCACACCCTTTATACCTTCGGCTTCATACTTATGACTCCTTTGCGCACATGCGCATTCTCATTGGTTGATACGCCTCTACACCATTGGGGCCTTACCACCTAACCACACTTCCAATGGGCCACACTAACAGCGTACAGCTCTTTCAAGGGGATATTTGCTTCGTTCTACAAGATGAGATCCTGATGTACACATTCCTGTTCATTGATGACATTGCATGAAGTTGGTAAAGACGTGGTATCAGAGAGCTGACAGTTCATATGAGACCATACTGGGGAACGCTGGCATTTGCCACTTCATCTGGGAACACTATTGTGGTTAACCGCATCTTGCACCACTTGCATATGGTTGGGCTAACCATTTCCGCCAAAAAGTTCATTTTAGCCACACCTACGCCAATATTGTAGGGCACATGTTAGCAACCTAGCCAGGCACTCTATCAAGAGCGGCGGCCCATGTGTATCAGTCTCCTAGCGCAGAGTGTGCTAGTTGCGTTGGTCAGAGGTGGGCGCTATGTGCTGTCTCACAACCTACATCACAGAGATGGGGTTCTTGACAATGATCAAGATGTAGAAGCAATGAGCTTCTATGAAGTTCAAATAGTGACAATAAGCTTAATGAAAAGCTTATCGAAGGAAGTTCAGGGTTGAAGATCAAGTTAAAGAAGTACAAAGGCTATCTGCGATATTAATATGTAAGATTGAAGCGGAGCACGAATATGTAAGTATTGCTAGATTAAGTATGAAGTCAGATAGCCAATAGGAAGATGCATGCTCATAGATGAGTCAGAGGTGTATGAACCAATGAATGCATGCATGTGCAAAAGGGAGTCATAGGTGCAGAGCCAAAGGTATAAAAGGTACAAGTTAATGAGGCGACACACGAGTCATGGTAAATGCAAGGGAAAAGATAAAAGGAAATACGACACCAGACATAGTCCTTGAGCCAACAAGTTGTTTGTGTGAACCAGGGGGCAGCAGGTGTTGAAGCACAGAAGAAGGCGTTGAATGCAACAAAGGTGTTTGAGACATGAGAGACGCAAGGAGCATGGAGAGCACTGGAAGAGTGCGCGTTTAGTGACAATGGAGGAGGCGAGCATAGGCGAGGTAAGGAGTGACGATGGCAAGCCAGACGAGGTAGCGGAGGACAAGGATGGAGGCCTTGTCGGGATGAGAGTAGATGCGACACATAGGAGGAAAAATATAGTAGGGGCACAAGAAGGTGTTCTTGTAACAGCACATGTGTACCTTCGAGGGGCGCATACCAGAGGCCAGAAAGGTACAAAAGATCCATGATTGGCCTGAGTGTAGCACTGTTATGCACATACGGGGCTTCCTAGGTACTTGCGGCATCTTGCGTATTTTCATCAAGGATTTCGCCAAGATAGCGAGACCGCTAGTGGCGCTAATGCACAAGAACATCATATTCGAGTGGGGTCATGACCAGAAGGTAGCTATGCAAGCGCTCAAGGATGCAATTATGCAGTTGCCAGCACTTACACCACTTGATTATGTTTCTGGGTGAGAAGTCATTCTAGCTGTTGACACTTCTTCTATTGCCATAGGTTTTATACTCTCACAAATCGGCGAGGACATGAAGTGCTACCCTAGCCACTTTGGTTTGCTAATGCTTACCAAAGTCAAGAGCCACTACTTGCAAGCAAAGCTCGAGCTATACGGGTTGTTCAGAACATTACGCACTATGCGGTATCATACATGGTATGAGATTCATACCAAGATTGTATATAAGAAAGAGTAATAGGAAAGATCCAACAGTGCATATCTCTAGGCTGTCCTATATTTTTGCTCACACTTTGATTGTCTTTTATATTTTTACTTTGATTTAGTTCCTTCATTTTCTATCCCCTTTCATTTTATTGCAGAACTTTCTATTCTCAAATTTGATGATTTATCATGCTTTGTAAGATCTTTGTAAGATTTGAACTTTATTTGTAATCTACTTAGTAAAAGGATGAGTAAGCTCACCCAAAAGGCTTGGTTTGTCAGCTTTTGCATGACCAATCCCTGAGATGACTCAACAGCCTTGTGTCATGCTTTGTAAGAATTCACTGTATTTATAATGTACTTAGTAAAATAAGCTGACTCAACACACTAAATAGGAAGGTTTCTTACCAATCTATGTGTAGATTCATACTTAGTAAGCAGGGCCTCCAAAAGGTATATAAGGAGCCCATTTTTTCCTGTAATAACAGCTTCCCACTTTACACTCTTGTCTCCAACCATGTAAAAACCATAAGAACTGAAAGTGCAGGCATACTAGCCTTGAAGTAAGACTAAGAAATCTATATCTACTCTGCATTATATACTACCTTACAGGGGTTGACTATATAATATCTAACAGCTCTCAGACTAAGCTTTACGTACACAGATCTAAAGACTCTCTCTTTCAACGGAAGGGGAGACACGCACTCAGAGAATGCGACAAAGTTGAAACATAATTTCATAGGTTGAGACATGATCTACTAGGGTGAAACATACCTACCATACAACACTACTTCAAATCTCAAACTCAACACTTTCATACAGATCTTCAAGAGAAAGACCATTGAAAGATACCCACCCAAGAACTCAGCACATTATCTCCCACAAAGTAGAAAAGTCAGAGACTGTGTACTTAAGGACTGGCAAGAAGTCTTATCCCTGTACAGTTGTATTGTCACTGTATACACGTTCTATATAAGACCCTTAAGTAGCAAGACAAGCAGGTGTATATCTTTGGCATCATCAACCTTATGGTTGAGGTGGATGCAAAGTATATCAAGGGGATGATCAATAACCCAGATCTCCAACCTAACACTACAATCAACTGCTGGATTGCAGGTATACTTTTGTTTCAATTCAATCTCGTACATGTACCTGCAACCAAGCATACCGGCGCTGATGGTCTCTCAAGGAGACCTGCCACAGATGAAGATCCTGCTGAGGAGGATGATCATGAGGATTGGTTAGACCACTCATACTCCTTCAGTATGGAGATTTTGAACAACAGGGCTTGCGTAGTCGCAGGTCCTTGCGGCAACATCTACCGGACTTTCGGCAGCACTATTCAAAGGGGGCAAAGTGTGAAAGTGTTCTATAACCCAGGCCATTTTAAAATGGCTCTGAAGGGGAAGTTTATCACACAAATGAACACAAAAAATGGTCTATTATATTATATTATGCACATATATACTGAACTACTGCTATATTTGATAGGGACCTATTGTAGTGTGGTGGTGAAGCTGCAGTGGGGAGGTGTGGGAATAATTGATATTGTAGAGGTTCCCAAAAAACCATGTTTTTGGTTGGGTCCCACACTGGAAAATGCCGAAATGCGGAGTGTGTGAATAATGTGGGGAGGCCTAAATATGAGGAGGTGACCAAAATAGAATGTGTTCTGTGGATTTCTATTTTGGAAGCCAAAAACTGTGGTTATGCCCTGGAATGACAAACAGCTGAGTTTATAAAATGCGAAAATGGATGCTACACGTCACTGATATAACATTGACTGGGTACTGATTGAAACAATTGATATATCATACCACAGGATATTGTGATGCAGGACGTTGCAGGGTAAGAGGTACCAATGTTCAAGTTTGCGCTTTGTTTGTTTGGGGTATGGGTCAGATGGGCCCAATATTCCAGGATCGAAATATTCTCGATTTTGACCTTCACTTTGCTGTGTCAGAGTCTTAATTTACCAAAAACCTTCATAAAAAACACTATGCCCTTTCAGACTGGAATGCCAACAAGCTGTGGAATCAGTGCGGTTTCTGGTACCCTCTTTTGGTTCTTTTGAGTTTCCAGAATATTTTGATCCTGGAACATCCAGGACATCCAAGACATCTGACCTATACCCCAAACAAACAAAGCGCACACAAATATAGTACATAATCTCAAAATGTCGGTACCCTGAACCTTGTTACCTCTTACCCCACATCCTGTATCTGCCTGACTTAAGGTATGTCCTTCATGTTACTACCACAGGTAAGACATTTTTATTGAGTTGTTCATCACAGCGGCTGACATATAAACTCTACAGCCTACTACTTTATACCTCTTGTGTATTACCTTACGATGTCCAGGTCTCGCCATGCCAGACACACCACTGAAACACACCATTTCTCAAGCCAGACTACACTCCGTTTTGCTCAAATGGTCATGGTGAACTCCAGTGGAAAGTCATTGTATCTAATGCAAAAGGCAACCAAGGTCATTGGATGGTATCAGTATGTGTAGTTATTGATAACTATTGACCACCAGCACTTATGTATACTCCCAGTGTCTGTTCACTGAACCTGAGGGCAAGTGCTCGCACTTCCAGTGGGGTTCTCATAGTCCACCATCATCCCCAAATCTGTTGTTGTCACCAGTACTCCTGCTGCCTCCACCTGCACTCCCACTGCCACCACCTCCTCCACCTGTACTACTAGTGCCTGGGACTTGTGCTGAGTCCCAGTGCAACATCGACAAGGCAATGTGCCGAAAGCACTGCTGGGCTGTTGGGGGATGTGACGCGAAGGGCCACACTGTCAGCAGGCTTGTGCAAGCTACACTTGCACCTGTATGGCCTTCTTTGCTCCGTAATTGATCTGGTCTTGATACAGGCTTCACTCCCAGGCCCTAGTACAACCTCATCATCATCATCTAATGCATCCTCCTTGTCTTTCCCATCTGCAAACTCCACATCCACTATGCCTCCCTTCAATACTGTTAGTCTACAATCTACTACTGTTGTTCCCCGCTGCCAGCAAGAACAAAGGCAAACACTGTGCCACTGCCCTGGTGTCAGAAAGGCGATTTCTACGCTAATCCAAAATATCCTTTCCAATTGCCGCTGTCTTCACTAATGCATATGCTATGCAAGAAGAGGAACGCCTTCACAGGCACCAAGCTGAAACTCTTGAACACAAACTCACGTCGCTACCCAGAATACAGTCATGGTGTTTGGTTGGGCTGTGGTATGTGTTTTACTGTAGTGACGAGTTTATGCTTATGTGTCTGGCAGGATGATGAGGTGCCAACAATATGTGAGTTCCAGGGTGGCTTTGTGCTACCACATGTTAAGGTAACTGATGAATGGCTTTGGAACCTTGGCCTCTCTGTGGACAACGGCTGCCACTACTTCAACTCAACACATCAGTGCTGGAACAAAATCTTTGCTGACCATGTTCTCACCATTCCGGTGTAGCGAACAAAGTCACGCTGACCATGAAAGTGCCGTTTTACACAAGTGTCTCATTACTGTCTACAGCGGCTACCAAGAAATCCCTATAGCGAGCATTACCCCTTTTCGCTTTGCTGGTACCATTTTTGCTCCATGGATCCTTGCCCCCCTTACCAAATCTTGCTACTGATGTCCTCCTGTCCATTCCATTTCTGTCTAGATCCATTGGTGCATAGCATATTCGTTTCTGCCATTACTAAAGCTACAGCAAGACTTACCTTACCTTCTGTGACACCGCTTGCTCACTGCATGCCTCTTAGCTAAATATCTCTATCTCACTACTGTTCTCGCTATGTATTCCAGCCATTCATGGTACATGTTAAAAAGGACTCTTCACACATTCCGGTACTTTTACTTTTCCTTCTATGGTACACACAGTACTTAGGAATTGTCACCACTACTGTCTCTAATGGAATAAAGTTTTTTGCCGAAGTCGCTGTCTCTTAAGAATTGTTTTACTGCTGCACACACCACTGCTCGTTACCGCTTCCCCACGCTTCACCACTTGTGCTACGCTTTCCCACGCTTCATTGCTACACTTCACCGCTTGTTTTACCGCCAGTTTCCCACGCCTTACCACAGTTTTTACTGCACACACTACCACAATTTTACCGCTCACAGTACCGCTACTTTACTGCTATCTTCCCATGCTCTACCGCTACTTTCCCACGGAGCGGAGGTCACCGCTAGCATCTTGCTACCTCTGACGGCAGTCATGCACCACAGGTTGGGCACTATCAAACTATATTAACTTAGCATTCCCTTTAGGGTCAAACACTCTTGCTTTGCAAGTGAAGCAGACTAGATGGAGCGCAAGACTCGCATACTAGTTTAGGCTGTGGTTTATCTACAGCCCAGGGTAGATTGTATCTTTACACCGGGCACCCATATCTATCTCAAGAATCTCAATGTGAAGGTCGCGCATGACTTCAACAAATACTACATTAATCAACAGCCACCTACATTGCCTCACATCCACAACAACCTCAAAGGTGAGAGAGCATACATCCACCATGCCATGAACTACAGTGATGAGAGTGTGTCATATACCGTACATTCAGGTCTAGATCAAATCCAATCCATGGACATCCAGACACCCAATCTACACATATCTGATCCACCCATCCAATCCAGTTCACATATCTGATCCACCCATCCACTCCAATCCATATCCATCCGTGTCCATATCCGGTCTGAGTTCATATCCGAACTATTCCCATGCACCTGCGCATTACCCCTTTTAGAATATACCTGTGTCTCCGGCTTTTGGGTATCTCTGTGCTTCCAGCTCTCAGTGATCTCTGCCTCTGTCTTGATAAGTATTTCATACAAGCTTCATCTCTGAGTTCATAGCCTTATGTCCTGCTGTACTTACTAATGTGTTTCCATATGCTTCAGACATAGCCTCGGACTATCCATACTTACCCTCCGGCATGCTCCTACAGTATATAAACTTGTAGTACAACTCCTGCAGACCTTAGTCTGATTCATTGTTCCTACTTCTGTATATTCCTTTGATTACTCTGTATCCTGTTATCATGTCTATATAACTCCGTTTCCGTTCTTGCACTTGGGCTTCGGCCCTTGTAAGCTTCCGACTCAGGTCTATGGGATCACTCCCTAGGCCGGAGCTTTGATCCTATGTCCTATAATCTTTTCAGACTTCGTCCATCTCCGTCTATCATCTGTTTCACCTCCGACTCTACCTTTGGTAGTCTTATACTGTCTGTTTCTATTCCGGACCTTGTCCAGAGTAGTCTATACTATCTCTACACCATATCTGGACCTACTCCTCTCTAGTAGCCAACACTTCCTCTAAGATCCACAGAGCTATGCTCATCCGCTCCTCCGCTCCTCTGCTCCTCCGCTCCTCTGAGCTCCAGACCTTCGGACCCCTAGTCCTCCGGATCTATCCTATCCTATCCTCTGACATCTATGGATCATCTTTCCCTCCGGAGCTCTGCTCCTATCCTGCCCTGGACTTTGTCCAGCAGTCCATCTTTCATCCGTTGTTATGAACTGGGGTGGCGTCACCAGCGACAGTGAAAAGACACAGACGGTCTGCTGGGAAGTTCTACAATGTCCAGAAGAGGACAAGGTGAAAGTACAAGGAATGTGTTCCGAGTACTATCAAGGGTTCAGCCTCAAAGACAAGTCTAAGAGGTTCTACGAGAATAGAGACTAAGGCTAAGGAGTGCTTAGACTTAGAGATGATTCAAGATGACTTAGGTTGAAGACCTAAGTGAAGGATATTCCAGGTAAAACCCAGTAAGATTAAAGTAAAGTATACAAGCGTAATACAACGTGCTTAAATAGGCCAATATGTGTGCACGAACCAAGAGAGATGTGAGAATGTAAGTGCGTATCCAAAGAAGGAAAGCAACTATAGTACAGATGCGTTGAGCATGTGAATCAGAGTCACGTTATGTAATATACAAGTAAAGGAAATGAGGAGAGAATGAATAGGGGCACGTACGACTGTAACATCTGTTCTACTTGGAGCTTGTTCCAGTAGTGTTACCATTACTCCCTACCTTCCAGAAAATAGTTCCAGCGCATTCCTGCACTCATCCGGAAGTCCATCGGAGCTCTGTTGAGCTATCCTACCTTAGAGTCCGTCCGGACCCTCCATCTGGACTTCACCAGAACTCTCCTTGGACTTCATCTGAAATTAAGGGCACATACTCGGGTAAGGGCACAGCGTACGAGCTGAGGCCAAGCCCCTTTGACTTTACAACCCTCCGGTACAACCCATGTAAGACCAGGACTTCTTACTAATCTCCGGTTTTTGCATGGTCGTAACAGAGTGACCACGTCATGCACAAGCGAAAGCTTGCATCTCCTTCAAATAGTCCCCCCAGCAATCAATGCCGTCATGTCCACACCCACTCTCGCACCAACCGGGAGCCTTCTGTGATCAGCCTTTCCTCTAGTGATGATGACACACACATATCAAGCAGGAGCATCCTACCAGAGCCCACCTTCACAGCAAGCGGGAGCCTCCTGTGATCAGCCTCACCAGTGATGACGGTGATGATGATACCCTATGTCATACCAAGCAGGAGCATCTTACCAGCACCCACCTTCACGACACGTGGGAGCCTTCCATCATGAGCCTCTCATCTGATCTAGACACAACTGATAATGATGAGATCCTATTGCACATTAAACAAGAGTCAACCGCTGCTACCTGAGTGCGCCACCCCTTTGCATCACATGTACCATCAGCATCAACTCTGTGACGGATGAGGAGATGAGTTCTCTGGGACTATCATATGAGCATCCAATTGAGGTCGAAGTTGCTGTGATGTTACTGTCTTGGCCATGAGGGTACTATGCCATTGATGTCCATGCAGGCTTCATTGCCATGGACAAGGCAAAAGCAATCCAGCCACAGTATGAAGGAGGCTTTGTTAGTGGTGTTTGGGCCTGCAGTCCATTATTGTGCACAGACCATCAGCGATCATCGCTTGCGCTGGAAACATGCAGACCTTTGGCGAGGGCTACATTTATTGAGGCGGGGCAGACACCTGAGGGCCTGTGGTCTGAGTTTATTTAGCACACCCTGCTCAAGACACTGCAGAAAAGGCTACAAAGAAACACCTTGCGTGTGGGTGAGGGTGACCTTACATTCTTTCATTCTCCTGATGCATCACTACGTTTTTCCTTTGTTGTTTCTCTTCCGCTCACATAGTTTGTATGTCACTCGTACATGTACATTATCATCAGCCTATGATACACAGAGTTTTGTTAATGGATAGTAAGCTTGCATTGCATTGTAAAGATACAACCTAACCTGGGCTGTAGATCAACTACCTCCTAAGTTAGTATGTGAGTCTTGTGCTCCGTCTAGTCTGCTTCACTTGTGAGAACAAGAGTGTTCAACCCTAAAGGGGGATGCCTATTAGTATGGTCAAGTTCAAGTCAAAATTATGTGTGAAAGAAGCGTCATAGTCAGCGGTAAGTTGCTGCAGTCAGCGATGATGCTGCCAGAACTAGTGTCGTGTGTAGTGGTGCTACCATGGTCGAGATATAGTCAGAAAAGTTGCATCGAGCGATAATATTAGTGGTAGCAGTAAGGTTGCGAGTGGTGCAAGGAAACAGTAAAAGAAGTCCACAGTACTTTCAGTGGTAAAGTAGCAGTGTGTGAGAAGTTCAGTCAAAATAACAGTCAAAAGTCCAGCGGTATGCCAGCGGTAACGGAGAACAAGCGTGATAGATTAATGAGTGATAAGGAACTTTAAAGACTATGTCTACTACTGGGTGGATCCAGAGCTAGACAATAATCCTGACCTATAGTACATGCAATGGTGTAAAATCAGGTACTGTATCATGCAGGGTACGCGGTGCTTTATATCCTAAATTGTATGTACTTGGAATGCTCTAGGTGAGATCAGTAGCACTCAACTGTAGTAACTGCCATATGTAAACGTAGCGCGAGGTGCTGCGGCATGAGGCAACATGTAATAAGACTTGCCGTGGAATCAGTGATAACGAACATAAAACAAATGACGCACCAAATGGAGCTATGCGGACGCGGCAAGGACATAGGAGGACATTGGTACGTGGAACGTGGTGCGGCAGTCAGTACAGTGTGCGGTAAACGTGGGATGCCGCCAGTAATGCTAAAGGGGTAAGATGGCCATGGACAAGTGGTAACTCCTATAGACGTGAGACGAGTGTCAAAAGATGGGGTTTTAAGCCCAGCGCCAATATGTTTATTACAGCGTATACTTTCCCGTTGGGTCAGCCAAGACAGTGTGTGCGCGTTCTGCTGCAAGACCTTTCAGGTTGGTGGCTGTTGATAAAAGAGATGCAGAGTTGACCAGTTTGGATTGATGGATGGCAGGGCGTAAGATGCATAAGTAGTAGAGGGAGGGTTGGTGGCTGCAATAGGGCCAACAACAACTACGCCATAAAAGAGATGCATAGTCAACTGGTTCGCATTTAGGTTGATTAATGGATGGCAGGGAGGGTTGGTGGCTGCAATAGGGCCCACGACAACTACACGATAAAAGAGATGCAAGAGTTGACTGGTTTCGCTTCAAGGAAGTGGTATCATCAACAATGATAGCTTCTGCCACTTCTGGGACAGCAGCAGCCAAGTCCCACACACAATTGCACAACTTTTCAAGAGACTTGTCAAATGTTGGGTCAGCCAAGACAGTGTGTGGGGGCCAGGATGAGCATGTTGAGCAGATAATAATATTGAGTGGGTACTGGCAGTACCACGAGGAGAAATGGGGGTCAAACAGCTAAGTTAATGGCCAATTACCAGGGCACCTGCCCTCCTTCTCCAACTTTGCCTTTGTGAGCCTATTTTTCTGCATGACCATCTCATCAAGAAAAAACCTGTATCTATGAATGATCATCTCATGGCAGATAGCATGATAACCACCAAACCATATGTTTGTCTGCTCCACAACAGATGAGTTGAAGTACCAGCCCAACACCATCTTCACCAAGAAGATCATTGAATACAGCAGGGTTGCAATGCTCTTGACACCATCAATCTGTGACTGCATGCTTGCAGTTAAATGAAATATGTCGACAGAGAGACCAATGTCTTGGAAGTATGGATCATCTTTCACCATCTTGGAGAGGGTGCAATTATTATTGTAGAATATGTGCTGGGGCTTGATGTCGTTGGTATGACATACACACTTAATCATTTCCTACAGAATTTGGTTAGTGGATAATCAGCACAGGCAGTTGGCCATGAACAATAACACTGTCAACACCCTCTGCCCCATAGAAAGTCTCCCTCGCCAAGATCATCCCACACAGAGCAACTACAAGCAGCTCATTGTGAGTACATTGACGTCCAAATTGTGCACAAAGTTTTCTGCATGTGGGAGAGGACGATTCATCAGTGCTAGTAGTTGTCCCTGAGTCTGGTGCTACAGTGGCTTCTACATGCCCATCAGCGTCAACATTCAGCATGTAGTCCTCCTCAAGAGGAGCGTCATCGACAAGGTCATCCAATGGAACATCCTGGGCAATAGCGTCAGTGGGATGTGCAACCTGGGAGCACTGGAGACGTTGCTGTAGCTGGAAACAACTTTGTCCGCCAATTGGTATGTGCACTCAACAGCTTTATGCTCGGCCAGATGACACACCTTGCTCTTGGCAAGAGCGTCATTGGTGCAAGCAATGATTACACATTTGTGCGCATGTGTGGCAGTGTGAGCTGGTGTTAAGACCTACTCAAAGGGTGAAAGATCCGAAGGGCTTTGGCCTCAGTTCATGCACTGTGCCCCTTTCCCGAGTAATGCCCCTTATTTCAGGGAGTAGGTATATGTCTGAAAAATCCGGAAGGAGTTGCGTGGCGGACCCAGACGTCGAAGGTATCAGATATGATATGTCCGAAGGTTATCCAGAGCGTAGGGATGGAACAAGGATTAAGGCTAGCTTCAGAACGAGTTCCTAACTAGAAACTAACAGAGGTAGACTATCTGAAGATAGAGTCGGAGATATAGACTTTAAGGGAATCAATCCCAAGTCTCGGAAGATGACTAGAGCAGAAAATGACTCAAGTCCGAAGGAAGCAGAAAGAGCAGAATCTAAGATGATATTCGAACTAAGGTTCTACGGAGATCTACAAGTGGTTTATATACTGTAAGTATCTAATATGGATAATCATGGGCAGAAATGATCGCGATCATTGTTGAGAGGTGTGTGGCAGTTGTGGATGGCACACCATGGATGCCCAACAGTAACACTGTCAGTAACAATGACTGAGAATTTTGAAGTGAGCATGCCCAAGCTATCCCTACAAAAGCAATTGCATTTATTACAGTAGTGGCGAAGTTCTTCTTGACCATAGGTTCAGATGCGGATGTGTGCTCACTAATGGCATCCATAAAACGCGCTTCTGGGTCACCGTCTTGAGGAACAGATAATGTTGTATGATGCTCAATACAGTCTTCCATGAGAGCAAGCTGCCAAAATTGTGCCAGACATGATCTCCTGTGAGTTCAAAGTTCCATGGGAAGTCGGGAGGAGGGTTCACATTCTGCATTAGTGCTATATATATAGTTGTGCACAGTTGGACATTGATGTCCTGTGGATGCATTAAGAGGCCCATCAGAAAAAATAGTCAGCTGAACATTGTGTACTCACCATGAGACAAGCATCAGTGTGTGCCACATGCGCACAACCCTAGTCTCCATGAACTGATGCCCACCAACCTGCATGACATTAGGAATGCCAGGTAGAACATACAAGTCTTGTCTTTGATGCTATATCCATGGTGGTAATTGGTGTTGCACCCTGTCATAAGCGCCTCAATATGAGGGTGATGATCAAGAATAGTAAGACATACCTGCGCAGTAAAGATGGATAGAATATGTAGCAATTGGGCCATGGTCCAGTGTATACATCAGGAAATTCACACATTCCTTAACATGCTTAATCAGCTTAACTCACTTATCTCAAACTTGTTTGCTCTCTCTCACATCATTCCCTGGCATATCTTATATTTTTTTGAGTGCGAAATACAATAAAACATGTATATTAATATATCTCAACTTTTATTTTCTGAATTCATTCACATTGAAATTTTGGACAAGTAGATTCAATTTCACCAAGGCAGTTAAGTGTAAATAAGTCCGCATAAGGGCTGTCAAGGAATGTGTGAATTTCCTGATGTAGAGACAACTTGATGTTGCTGGGCTTTCTTGAGGATGGAAGCCTTTGAGTGAACAGGACAGCCTTCAGTCAGGCATGTCTGGTGAGGAGAATAAAGTGCTCGCGGTGCTATTGATGCTCTCAGCGGTTGTCCTCATGCAAAATCACAATACGCACTGATTCCATGTTGTCGCCCATGATTCACACACAAGGGGGACATGTCCTCGATACCAAAAATGTCTCCCCACATGCCACACAAACATCCTTTAGAGCTTTCCAGTACACATCTACATCGCTCCCATGGAGATTACAGCAGGCTGCCAAGAACATATTGATGGCAGGAAAGATAACATTGGAGCAATATTGGGGGGATGTGATGCAGCTTGCGTGAGTAAGATGTCGTTCCTAAGTGCTGATGTCAGGGTAATGAACCTGAAAAGACTACTAAATGTCAAGAATGAGCCAGGAGAGTGTTCGGCCTGCAGTATTTGCAACACTGCAAGTGCTGGCTGGGTAGCAGCCATGGTCAGCTGCAGACGACCAATGATTTGCACATCATGTGGGTCACGTGGCATGCTGTGACCATGAGATTTGCATTATGCAAGCAAGTGGCTCGGATGTCTCAGATGTCTCGGATGTCCCGGATATTCCAGGATCGAGATGTCCTCCGAGTTTCTCCAAACCCTGCACAGCAAAAATCCGAATACCTGTTGGTATATTTAGTGACGAGCTCGACTCGGAAGGAGCCAAAACAGTGGCTTAAACCTTGTGGATGAATACAGTAGCTAGTTTTTGTGTACGCTACGCGTTTGTTAGCGGGTTCCCTGTAAATCGAGTTAGATCGTACTTCGACGACGTGTCTGAGACTTGCGGATAACTCAACGATACCTTCACGACATTCACAACGAAAAGACCCCAGTTCTCCTCGACATGTTCGCTTCAGTTTATTGTCGCAGCCACTATCGAGCAGCCCGACAGCATTGTTAATGAAAATCTCGTTGAGTGTTCTCCGAGAGGCTGCGGAGGTCCGGTACTTCTACGGCTTCCAAATCACAACGGAGAACACACTTCGAGACTTACTCACTTCTCATTGACACTTAAGCGCTTGTAGCTTTCACTGCTGTCGAAGGGTTCTTCTCTAGTTCCTTCGCGTCTATATCACAACCACGCAAAATTCAGTGGTACAACTCGGCACGGCCTGTCAATGGACACCAAGATGCCAACCAGCGCCCTGAAGAATCACGCCAGTACCATCCTGCACACTTGCTAATGCCCTTTGATCAGACATCAGAGGAGTAGTACCGTAGCCGTATCTTATGGCCACTCGCGGGCTTCGCGTTTTCAAGGTCAAGTTCAAGATAGTGTATTCATCAATTTATTACTACATGCTATGATGCAAATGACATGACATCTGAAGACTAACCATCATGTCAGGAATGAAAACAGCAATGGGAACAGTATGAAAGTCGAGGAAAAGACGTTAATAAGGAAGGATAACGATATCAGAAGATCAAGACAGTTGATCATGATGAGCTACGCAAGATCATTTGTGGCTGGGAGGGACATCGCTGCAGTTTATCGACCGACTGCACGAATAATTACGTACCGTTTTCGTCCTAGAACAGTTTCGGGCCTACTATGTACATCCCGAAAGCTGCTCGCTCAGCGCCCTTGGACGTACTCACTCGATGAACCTTCTTGGTAGTGAGACAACATCGCTGGGAAATCAACGAGAGCAGCACCTTCGTGTTATCCAAACCCAAGTTGCGCAGGAGCAAGGAAAGGGAGGTATGGGGGAATTGAAAATATCTTGAGACCGCTCGGCTGCAAAATTAAACTGAAGCGAATATGTCGAGTAGAGTCTGAGATCTTTTCATTGTGAATGCCGTGAGGATGTTCGGACTTTTTCTGTGCAGGAACCGAGTGAGGTCCGAATGATAACAGGGTACTAATCTATAAATTACTAGCATGAGTGTTCGCTTCAACGAGGACATGTTAT
Source organism: Suillus spraguei (assembly GCA_016800925.1). Classification (NCBI taxonomy): domain Eukaryota; kingdom Fungi; phylum Basidiomycota; class Agaricomycetes; order Boletales; family Suillaceae; genus Suillus; species Suillus spraguei. Next base: position 24,540 of record JABCPU010000521.1, on the reverse strand, counting down.
CCGAGCAACAGTGATACAATGCCAAAACCTTCAAGCTGGCCGGAAACTCAGTTTGTACCAACTCTTTCAATCATCATGTAACGTTTCTGTAAAGCCGTCGCTGTTGAATAGCAACACTAACAATGCAATCAGATGGCAAGACAACGTGGATGAGCGTATGGGATTCGGCGGGTACTGTGAACGGTGAGGTCAAGTACGCGCGTCATAGTGTGCGTCATCGTCATAGGTAAGCGTCAGGCTTACGTGGGTCACGATCGCTAAGTACCACCCCAAGCGTTGAACGGACTAAAATGGCAAAGATTCAAGAAGCACAATGTGCACGACCACGTACCAGAAGAGTGGCCTATAAGTAACTCTGCTTGTCATTGGTGGGGGGCAGGTCGGACATCTCGTGTTTCAAAGAAGGGTCAAATGACTCTTCCGATGGCTCTTTCTGCACTCGGCGCTTGATTTTTTAAAATGTGCTCTAATTCTTACTTTACTGACCTATGCAAGTCATCTACATACTAGTTTTCCTTCATTATATTTAAGTTGCTGCAACTGCATGTTTTGCCTTGCGATTGTTCAATTGATCTGCTCAAACGACTACCTATAAATTGCGTGATTGCACACGGTAGGAGATTCTAGCCTATGCTAAAACCGCTGAAATGAACGCTTAACTTACTCATGTTACGGACACTTACGAACGCTTACGACTTCACTGATAGCGCACTCTGAAGATAACATGGGCTTGATTTGATATCTAAAATAATACAGACGACATGGTGCAGTTGAGCCGCAATGAAACAAAAAATACAATTAGTGCAAGTGTGAGCGCAATGCATTGATACTCATCTGCAGTGGTCACAAACTGTGATTGTACTAACTTAACCAAAACGGACATTACAAACACTTGACCTGAGCTAACTAAAAAGCATATGCACATGTGCACCTTGTGAGCGCTTTTGAACCAAGTCACATTTGCTGATCAGTGGTGCGTGTCCGCAAGTTTTATCACCTTCGAATCCTTATTCCTCTTATAGAAATACTCTAAATAAACATAAGAGTAAATCTACCCGACCGATTTTTCGTATCTCAAAATTTGAGGGGGATATATATCAGGCGCTCTGGGGAGTTGGGCAGAGACAACCAGCGACAATGATCACCCTCTCAGCGTCCTCTAGCCATCATGCCTCAGGTTCATGCTGTCAAGTTCTGATCAACTCAAATGACTGCTGATCCATTTATCACGTTTTGATTCTTCTAATGGGGCAGTGACAACACTATGGCACCGCCACTGCTCGCATCATTTCACCGTTCGCTCCTCCATCGATAAGATAAGTAGCACAGCAATAGTTCACCGACTCGGTGATCCAAATGGATGCTTAATACAGAGCCTTCCTTTGTTATTCTCAATCGAGGTTGTGGAACGACATGTAGTATATTTGGCAGTGGTCTTATCATACCTGTTGACTTTCTGATTTAAAGAGTCATGTTGAAGACCGCTTGATTATTTGTTCTCTCCTCAAAGCTGATGACACTCCTTCAAGCTCCTTTCTCGGTCATCTCAGGCCTCATTGGCCTCTTCACATCCATATGGCTGGAGAGTACTGACTATAAGGCGACCTGCCAGGCGATCGCTGCCTCTGTCTCTCTGCATCCAACGTGCATTACAGTGGTGAGTGCATTCAACCCTCATTACCGCAAGAGAGACTAAGTAATCCATAGGGTCATCTCAATACCACAAAACTATTGACAATTGGGCTATTACCAACACTGAATTTTCTGCATGTTCATTTGAGCCCGCGAACGCTCAGGACATCGGAATCGCTGTAAGTTTATTAGAATGCAAAGTTTAACTCTGCTTGCTAACGAAGACTAGCTCAAAATATTGGATCAGTACCAGACCCCATTTGCAGTGAGTCCACCAGCTATTTAGCTTGCATTTTGATCGTCACACACGGTGGCTGTGTTAAAGGTCAAAGGCGGTGGTCATTCAGCGAATCCAGGGTTCTCATCGACTACTGGAGTCCAAATTTCTATGACTTCATTTTCAGAAGTCGTATACGATGAGAGTGCACAGACAGCGACTATTGGCATGGGGATGGTTTGGGGGGATGTCTACTCCGCACTTGCAAAGCACGGCGTGGTCGTTGTAGGAGGGAAGGATACTAATGTTGGTGTCGGCGGCGTCGTCCTTGGAGGAGGTAGGTTCACCTGCTCGTGGAAAAACATCGGACATTGAACATTTTGTTTTCCGATTAGGATATTCATGTCTCAGCAATGAGTATGGTTTGGCACTTGACAATGTCGTATCGTTTGAGCTTGTCATGCCTAATGGCACAGTCGCGAATATCACAAATTCTTCAAATCCAGATCTATTCTATGGCCTTCGGGTAAGTGTCTTGACACGCAGATAGTTGGCATCTCATTGTCAGTGATTTTTTTTCAGGGAGGATTCAATAATTTTGTGCGTGATAGTGTTGCTTCACGGATGTCCGTGCACATGCTGATGTGTTGCAGGGAATTGCTACCACAGTGACTCTGAAGACGTTTCCCCAGTCTCAAGTCTGGGTACGCACCATATTTTTGTATTGGTACAATCCTAATGGTAATTGATTACAGGGCGGGTTGGCCATGTACGCCAAGTTTGAATGGAATGCAGTCAATAATGCTATAGCTAATTTTGTGTCGAATGTCAACGATTCCAAAGCCTGCTTATACAATACATTTGACTACGTGGTTGGAGCGGTGCGTTACGATTGATTGTGAGAACCATATCCGAGCAACTAATTTCCCAATAGCCGGTGATGGCGACCCTTGTGTTTTATAATGCACCGACTCCACCGCATGGCATGTTCGACGAATTTTTGAGAATCCCATCCGTGCGGGACATTAAAACGAGGAGTTATTCGAACCTTCTTTCTCTTCTACTTCCGATACAGCACCTGAGGTACGTCATATGATGTTTAGCAATTGGTTTGACTGACTCAGTTGGCGACAGGTTTGCGTGGTTCTGGGTCCCTCTTGCGGAATTCACGGTGCCTATACTGGAGATGATTGGGGAACAAACGCTGGTGAGTCGCACTCTTAACCTGATCAGGGCACCACTCACTAAAGCATTCAGTCTTATGGCTCTAAGGTGTGGGACTTAAGCGGAGCTTTTGTCTCATACGACATCATTCCTCTTCTGCCATCAATCTACAGTCACTCCCAGACGCCGTCTGCTTTCCCTTCTGCACGTGATTCAGGACAGGGGCACTCGTTTATTGAGGTCTTATATGGGTGGACGAATCCGAACCATGATGATGCCATATTCCAGCTTGGTGCAGAGAGTGTTGCCGACATGAATCAGTTTATTGCGGAGTCTGGTCAGAACTTTTCGAGTGCACTACTATACCCCAATTGTGTGCCTCCTGACACGCCTTTGGAGGCTATATATGGTGATGCTTTGGGTAAGCTAAAATCTATCAAGGATAACGTGGATCCAAATAACGTGATGGGACTCTCGGGAGGATGGAAATTCTAACTGGAGTGCGTTTGGTATCATTAACGTACTAAGACGTCTAGGTCTTTTTGAAGGATTGGTTATAGTTATGTACTTGTACGTCGTATGTAAATGCTTTGATCGATGACGATTTCTGTATTGTGAGGTGTTGTTGGAGTGGGTTTTGCAGAACTCCGTCTAAAGTTGAGAGAAGCCAGGTGTAACGATGGCGCTGCCTGACAGTCCCTGTCCAATATCTGTCTGATTCAGTCCATATTGCTTCTATCAAACTTTCAACGACTCTCCGAATTAACCTGTTGTTAGTTTGAGCTTACCCGGATCTTGCTAACTTTTCCTGTCGCAGGTAAGCTTTTTTTCAGTTTACCTTGCATAGCTCTTTTTAATATTTCTTGGCGCTTTGCTAGCTAGTTTTTTTATCAAGCTCAATCCTCAGTGGCATACACAGCCCGGATACCATCCCGGACATTGTCGCATTTGCACGCAATTTCCTGAAGCATTTTTCTCGAGAAAAGTCTATGGTGGACGATAGGTTACGGTTCGATTTGCCGCAACTTATTTTGAAGTCCGACCGATGTTTGTTCCGAACTTTATTGGTATGCACCTATTCACGCTATGGTCCTGTCACATGAATCACAAATCAGTTCTACGCCAGTCTGCGGCGACTCTGCGCGCCGTGCTCACTGAGGTAGATCCGCAGCTGCTGGCGAGCATTACTATTAATATCACAACATTAGTGGCGAATGAATCTATCCTTCGGATTCCTTCCCTGAGCTCACTGAGCAGCCCTTACCCTCCAGGATATGCGACTCACTCAGGCTGCGCAGTGCTTCATTCCCGCTATGACAGTAGTTGGTGTTGTGTTTCTCACTGCGTATGTTGATCTTAATCGTCGACCTTTAGTTGTTATCAAGTCATTGGACCCTTCACTGATATTCCTACTGTTATTTATGTTAATGATGAGTCAAGATTTCTCCGTGCTATCGTTTTTTCTGCATGACTGCATTGTGCTACATTTTGTTTTCAATCATAATGGGGTCCACCGTGGAGTTGACATCTGGTCCTGCACGCATTCCTACTATCGACAGTTGGTATAATTCTTAACAGACATTTCGACCAGTCTATCTAGCCTGAAGTATATCCCCACTGTCTTTTCTCCTTCTGCCGCATCCCACATGGCTTTGAGACAGCATGACAATTATGTAGGGTCTCATTACGACGATCAATATTATCACGACGGCTTGCAAACTCTGTCCGTATCTGTACTGACCCTTGTTGCCCCCGTTGTGTTCAGAAGAGAGCAGAGATTCGTACAAAGACTGCTGCTCTATGGAAAGCCAGACCACCGTGCTCTACTTCCAAGGCTTCCACTTCTCAGAACCTTCCTAGTAAGGTAAGTGCTTGCATTGGTTTCCGAACACTCTGCTGATGTGTGATGTAGATTTATTCCCGCTATCATAAAGGAGTGGGTTATATCGTGTTTGACCACTGGGACATCATTCAAATCGATCGTCTTCCTGCGTCTGTTGCTCTTGTCCTTGAATGGTATTCTTCTCTCGTCCTCGATTGCTCGTTCGCTCAGCCATTTGGGCCCAAGTTCGCGTTTCGCTGAAATCCCCATAGCCTCAGTGATTTATTGCCGTGCTCTCACTACCGATGTCGAGTTCGAGGTCGCGTGAGGTCTCGATGTTATGTTTGTGATGAACTTCATTGCTGCTTGACCACCATTTTGTGGGAAGATGAGACTCCCGTCTCCAATCCTCCATGTCTGGCCTTCGAGGTGGTGACAGTGTTACACTGTCCTCGTTTTCTAGTATCTACTCATTTCCTTCTGTGTTTCCAGAAACTCCCTGTATATTTAGTGGTAATGTCAATCACATTGAACTTGCTGCTAATGATGGTGAATTAGAATTATCTTAGTCTTCGTCCTCGTTGGGGCAATTTTATTGTCTTGTAGACGTTCAGACTCGAAATTTACTGTCCATGTTATCTTTTTGGGGAGTGTCAATCAGGGGGCTCATAGGTTTTCAACTTAGGATGAGTCGTCAAGACTTTAGCCTGGCTAGTATGGTTGCCACTACATAATCAAAATCTGTTTCTCTTGGAATACGCAGGTTCGAAACCTGCTGAACTACAGTTTTTTTCTATCAGAACGCACTTTGACATTCATTCATAGACAGTTTCTTCAGAAGTTCACATCAACTGCTCTTAGTCAGGTGGTTGCCACAACTGAATCAAAATCTGTTTCTGTTGACTGCAGGTTTGAAACCTGCCGATGACAAGGATTTTTTCTATTGAAACACACCTTGACATTCACTCATGGATGGCTTCTTTAGCAGTTCAATGTAACTGGTCTCAGCTAGACGGTTGCCACAACAGAATGAAAATCTGTGTATCTTGATCTGTGCGGGTTCAAAACCTGCCACTGAGGTTTTTTCTATCAGAACACACTTTGATGTTCACTTGTGGATGGTTTCTTTGAAAGTTCACCATAGCTGGTGTTAGCCTGGTGGTTGCTACATTTTTTTTGTTAAAATCTGTTTCTCTTGGACTGTGCAGGTTCGAAACCTGCCAACACCAAGGGTTTTTCTATTGGAATACACCTTGATATTCACCTGTGATGGTTTCTTTGGCAGTTCATTGTAACTAGTCTTAGCCTGATGGTTACCACAACAGAATCAAAATTTGTTTCTCTTTCCTGTGTAGGTTCAAAACCTGCTAATGACAGCATTTTTTTTCATCAGAACACACCTTGACATCCACTCATGGATGGTTTCCTTAGAGGTCCATCTTGACTGGTCTTAGCCCCTGTGCAAATTGTTGATGCAACATTGATATTTACTCCATGGCGGGTCATGCCTTCGGACACATTCAAAACATTAATTATATTGTGCTCTGCATAAACCCCCTCCTCTGAGTCCTCTCACTACCTTGATTGCAGTAGATTGTATAACTGGTGAAGCTTCCTTGGTGCTTGAAAATCTATGAACTGACTCGCAAACTTCAAACTCAGCCTCTGTTGGTTTTCATGTATTCCTGAGCAGCTTCAAGGGGTTCATACATTGATAGGTTCTTGGTCAAATTGCAAGGCCTGCAGGCTCTGACCTTCACAATTTTTTGTCTGTGGGACAAGTGTATTGGTTAATAATGTGCTCACACTGCTTCCCTTTGCCAATGTAACTGAACTGACAGTGAGATTGTATACTGTATGGCCTGCGTCTTTGAAGCTGTGCCAGAATTCATCACTATGCAGCTCAAGACACAGAGCTCCAGGGTCGAGGATTGAGTCCAACCATTACTGATAGTAAGTAACTGCACTTGTGACTTTTTGTGACACAAAATTATATTCAACTTAAGGTCTACCAACAAATAGTTCAAGACTAGAACAAACATTGATTGGACTCCAAAATATGTCGCAGCAAATCAGCAAATTGAACTGTAACCTATTGTCCACCATAAAAGTCAACTTCTTTGAGATTGTGAGATCAGGATGATGGGGTGATGATGATGATGATGATGATGATGATGATGATGATGATGATGATGATGATATGCTTGTCATATACCATACCATACTTCTGATCTCAGATCCGATCGATCCTACTTCCGTCCGGTCCACAGATCCTGTCCGGATCACCCATCCAAAAGTGCCCACTTCTCGCACTCTAACTCCCTTGTGGATATCTGCATCTATCTCCTTTCATCATTCCTCCTGTTTCTGGTATTCTGGCTGTGTATATTTCTGTCCTGTGTCACTGATCCATTACCTGTGTTTCATTTCCGACTTGTGCTTACTGATCTGCTGTGCATTAACTAATAGACTTCTGTTATACATTGTACATAGCCCTCGGTCCCAGACTCGTTGATTATCCGTACTAGATACTTACAGTATATAAACCACTTGTAGATCTCTGTAGAACCTTAGTTCAAATATCATCTTAGATTCTGCTCATCCTTTCCTCTGGACTTGAGTTACTTTCTGCTCTAGTCATCTTCTGAGACTTGGGATTGATTCCTTTAGTCTATATCTCCGACTCTATCTTCGGATAGTCTACCTCTATGTCCAGATCCGTCATGCTACTCCTTCCGGATCTTCAGACGTATACCTACCCTCTGAAATAAGGGGCATTACTCGGGAAAGGGGCACAGTGCACAAACTGAGGCCAAAGCCCTTTGGATCTTTCATCCTTTGAGTACAGTCTTAACAATGCTCAACTGCAAGCCAGGTATGAAGTCGTCGAGGAACAAATCTGATTCTTCAGCAAAGAGATCTTCAACTGCTGTTGTGAGTGCTTGCGTGTGTCATATACTCATATCTGGACACAATCTCCTATCTGACTTCTCAGAAGTCCAGATATCCTGACCCAGATCTTTTGCACTTCCCTTCTCCAATATCTGGATCTCCGGACCTATGATCCTCTCTATCTCCTAATCTATCTCCATTAGAATTATCTCTGTTTGTATATTCACAAGTCTGGCTCTCCAGCTATCTCTGTACTCCGTCTGCTTACTGTTCCATTACCTCACTTCATCTCTGAGTTTCATTTACTTATGTTCTGTTAGATTTTGAATATGGTTTGTACATAGCCTTGTACTGCGCTGACTGATCTTTCCGTAACTACCTATAGTATATAAACCACCTGTAAATCTCTGTAGTACTTCAGTTCAAATATCAACTTAGTTTCTACTCATTCCTCTGGACTTAGACCGCCTCTGAACCTCTTCCGGACTTGAGCCTAGCCTCTTGTCTATCTCTGGACCTTGGATCTCCGTCCTTGGTCATACCTCTGGCTCTACCTTTGGGTAGTCTCTATACTTTCTGTTTCTACTCCAAACTTTGTCCATAGTAGCCTTTAGTCTTTCCTATCTGTTACAATCGTACGTGCCCCTATTCATTTTCTACTTCATTTACCTTGTATATTACGTAACATGACTCTGACTCATATGCTCAACGCATCTGTACTATAGTTGCCTTCCTTCTTTGGATACGCACTTACATTCTCACGTCTCTCTTGGTCCGTGCGCACATATTGGCCTATTTAAGCACGATGTACTTGTAGTAGATTCCTCACTTTAATCTTACTGGGTTTTACCTGGAATCTCCTTCGCTTAGGCCTCCAACCTAAGTCGTCTTGAATCGTCTCTAAGTCTAAGCACTCCTTAGCCTTAGTCTCTATTCTCGCAGATACCTCTTAGACTTGTCTTCGAGGCTGAACCTTTGATCGTACTTGGAACGCGTTCCTCGTACTTTCACCTTGTTCTCTTTTGGACATTGTAAGAACTCCCAGCAGACCGACTGTGTCTTTTCACTGTCGCTGGTGACGCCACCCCAGTTCGTAACACTATCTCTGTTAGCAACCTAGCCAGGCACTAAGGAACTTGAGTGGTGTCTGCGACAGGCACTCTGTGAAGAGCGGCGGCCCATGCGTATTGGTCGCCTAGTGCAGAGTGCGCTAGTTGCATCAGGTTGGAGGTGGGTGCGATGCGCTGTCTCACAACCATGTCTCAGTGATGGGTCCTATGATGATCAAATAGATGTAGAAGCGATGAGCTTCTAAGAAGTCGAAGTATAGACAATAAGCTTATCAAAGCTTATTGAAAGGAAGTTCAGGGTCGAAGATCAAGTAGATTCAAGTTAAAGAAGTACAAAGGCTATCTGTGCGTATTTATACATAAGATTGAAGCAGAACGCAAATATGTAAGTATCACTGAATTAAGTATGAGGTCAGATAGCCAATAGAGAGACACATGCTCGTGAATGAGTCAGAGGTGTATGAACCAATGAAAGCATGCATGTGTGAAAGGGAGTCATAGGTGCGGAGCCGAAGGTATAAAGGGTATGAGCCAATGAGGCAATGCATGAGTCAAGAAAGGTAAAGGGAAAAGTGATAAAGCATAAGATGACACCAGTCGTTGTTTGAGAGCCAGCAGGCTGCCTTTGTGAACCAAGGGATGGTGCATGTTGAAGAACAGGGAGAGGCGGCGAGAGCAGAAGAGGCACTTGAAGTGTGAGAAGCACAAAAGGTGCGTATAAGCACGAAGTGCATGAAGTAGGCGAAAGATGTGCAATGAGTGCACATTCAGCGACAATGGAGGAGATGGGCGTAGGCAAGGTAAGGAGTGATGAGGGCAAGCCAGATGAGATAGCAGAGGATGAGGATGAAGGCCTTGTCGGGACGAGTGTAGATGGCAACACATAAGAGGAAAAATGATAGGAGGGGTGCAAGAAGGTGTTCTTGTAACAACCTCTATGTCCAGAAGTCTGCCAGACTTCATGTCCCTATATTTGGACTTCCTCCGGATGTGCGTGACTGTTAGCAACCTAGCTAGGCACTAATGAACTTGAGTGGTGTCTGTGACAGGCACTCTATCAAGAGCAGTGGCCCGTGCATATCGGTCCCCTAGCACGGAGTGCGCTAGTTGCATTGGTCGGAGGTGGGCGCTACGTGCTGTCTCACGACCTACGTCACAGGGACGAGGTTCTTGACGACAATCAAAGACGTAGAAGCGATGAGCTTCTACGAAGTTCAAATATAGACAATAAGCTTATGAAAAGCTTATCGAAAGGAAGTTCAGGGTCGAAGATCAAGTAGATTCAAGTTAAAGAAGTACAAAGGCTATCTGCGTGTATTTATACGTAAGATTGAAGCGGAGCGCAAATACGTAAGTATCGCTGGATTAAGTATGAAGTCAGATAGCCAATAAGAGGACACATGCTTGTGAACGAGTCAGAGGCGTATCAACCAATGAGAATGTGCATGTGCACGAAAGAGTCATAAGTGCGGAGCCGAAGGTATAAAGGGTACAAGCCAATGAGGCAATGCACGAGTCAAGAAAGGTAAATGGTAAAAGGATAAAGCATAACACAATACCAAGACGTCCTTGAAGGTAGATAGGGGGTTCCCGTGAACCGAGCGAGTGCATGTGTTGAAGTGCAGGGTAATGCGATGAGCGCAGAGGAGGCGCTTGAAGCACGCGAAGCGAGAGAGGCGGGTGTAGGCGCGGAGGAGGTAGAAGGCGTGCAAAGAGGGCGTGTTCAGTGGTGATGGAGGAGACGAGTGTAGGTGAGGTACGGAGTGATGATGGCAAGCCAGACAAGGTAGTGGAGGACAAGGATGGAGGCCTCATCGGGATGAGAGTAGATGGTGATGTATAGGAGGAAAAATGATAGTAGGGGCACAAGAAGGTGTTCTTGTAACATTACCCCATTTTTATGCATTTGATTCGCTGAATCAATCATCTCCGTGGTTACTGCCGTCGAACCATGTAGAGTCGAGCGAGACATCTGCGAGCCATTCTTCAGCCTCAGCTGCATTGAGCACGCGCTGTTATTCTTCGGCAGCAGCAGCTTGATTGTAAGCCGCTTCTAACTTTCGCAACTCCGGGTAATACCTGTGATCTCCAGGTTTCTTGCGCAGTAAGGGGCGCCTGTTGAGCATGTGGCAGAAGTCCATGAGATGTCCTGGCGCAAACTTTCTGCAGATGCGACAGAAGTATTGGGTGCAGTGGCGCTGCTTGTGTCCATAGATTGAACATACATGACAGACGACATTGGTGTGGTGGGTTTGAGTCGTCTCAGTCACTTCCATTTGCACGACATCAACTGAGTGTTGCACGTCTGTGCGATTGGAATAGGGGGAGTGATGAGGGTGTGCGACTTTGACAGGTGCGAGTCCAATGGATAGTATGGTGTTTGCAGCGTTGCGCTTTTGAATGCGAGAACGCTTCAAGGAGCGGGTGAGTTTGTGATGGATGAGTTTCGGTGACATGCGAGAGTTGTTTGGCGTGGTAGGTTCTACCTGGGGTTCAGGTATGGGAAGTGGTTCGGGGGATGTGCGAGTGGGATTGTCAAGGACGAGGTTGGGGATATCATTGTGATGGGTGAAGGTTTCGAGCATCTTGGTTTCGAGATCCAAAGGGAAGATGGCATCAATGACCACTTGGTCAGTTGCACCTATGATGGTTGCAGATAAAACCTTGTTGAACAAGGCGGAAGCAGGGGGTTTGTAGTGCGGGTCGATAGGGTAGTTTTCATAGTTGTTTAGCGACTCGGTAGAAGCGAGGGAAGGGGGCAGGGATGGAATGAACGCCACAGGTTGGCGATGGATGATGATGGGTTCAGTGGTGATGGTGTCACTGCCTAAGGTGTGAGGGTGGTTGATGACACTGAGGTCATCGGGTGGTGTGTTAAATGCACGCTCAGCATCAAGTTTCAGGATGACATCTGAGAAGTTCTTGGTGCTGATAAGGCGAATGGTCACCTTTTCGATGGTGCCTTGTATGTAGCGCATAGCAAGGGCGTTGTTGGCAACGGCGCCAGGGGTAATGAGGAGTTTGGCGGTCCTCAGGATAAGGATCAGTTCCTTGAGTACGACGTCATTGGTGCACGAGATGTAGGAGTCAAGGCGCATAGCGTATTGTGGGTCAAGGATGATGGCTTTCCACATAGATTGAATCTGTTCCAGGGTTTCCAGGAGGGCGAACGGTGAGGAATATGCGAGACTGGAGGCGCTGGAGAGGGAGGAGTTGGAGGAGGACAAAGACGATTGAGACATGCTGGCTGTGGTGTGTGGTGGGAAGTGGTCAAGGGGCAATGAGTCATTTGGCCAGCTTCAAGCATCTCTTATAGTCCTCCAGGATCTCCGCTGCGGATCCTAAATCTTTCTCCAGGATCCAGGTGCGTTCTGAATCAGGGTATCCTACCCAGGTGACTAGGTAGCGGCGGTGCTTGCTGACTCCAGTGTGTTGGAGGATCGCCTCGATTTCGTAGTGTTCTTCCCCATTGATGATGTCAGGTGGGGGTTTGGTGTAGTTCGGTCCATGTATCTCTGTCTCCTGATAGGACGATAGCTCAGAGGCGTGGAATGTGGAGTGAACTCTCCAGGAGGGAGGGAGCTTGAGCTTGAACATGATGGGGGAGAGGACTTCGAGAATTTCGAATGGACCATAGCATTTTGGGGCGAGCTTCTTTGAGGGAAGCTTTGTGATTAGGTTGGCTGTGCTTAGCCAAACCTTATCATGGATCTTCCATGGGGTGTACTTCTTCCCATGGGTTCGGTCCGACATCCATTGCTGCACAAGGGTGTGGCAGGCAAGGGCTTCTTCACAGATCTTCTAGAGCATCTGCACGCGATCTTCAGCGGCAGGAAGGGTAGAGTCAGGGAAGGCATAGGGTATGCCACACAGTTCATAGCCCATCATGAGATAGAAGGGCGACACGTTTCTGGCGGAGTGTTTTCGAGAGTTGTGGATGAACTCCGCCATCGGAAGGTGTTTGGCCCAGTCTGTGGGCGTCGTTCTGCAGTAGATGCGCAGATACATCTCGAGTTCCTGATTCATTCACTCCATTTGGCCATCGGTCTGGAAATGGTAGGCCGTGGAGAGCGCGACTTGGTAATCCAGAAGTCGTCCTAGCTTGCGAGCTAGCTTCAAGGCAAATTGAGGGCCTTGGTCCGAGATGATCTTGTCGTATAGCCCAAACCTCAAGAAGACTTTCTTGAAGAAAAGGTGGGCTACACCCTCTGCAGTAATCATTGTCTTGCAAGGAGTAAGAATTACCCCCTTCGTAAGACCATGGTCTACCACAACCATGACAGAATCATAGCCGTCAGAGGCAGGAAGGTCGGTGATGAGGTCAATGGAGACCTGAGAGAACGGGCAGAGAGAGGTCGAGGGAATTGGGGTGAGAGGTGGAGTCACAGGATGCATGTCCACCTTCATCTGCTGGCAAAGAGCACAGCTGTCGACATAGTGTTGGATAAAGGCGCCCATCCCAGGCCACCAATATGCTTTCTTTATACTCCATTTGGTGGTTGTGCACCCAGGGTGACCCGTGGAGGGGTGGTCATGATGCAGGGAGAGTATGCAATGGCGAAGGTCCTTGGGGACATAGGCGCGGTCCTTGTAGAAAAGGACGCCATTGGTGAATACCCAATCAGAGAGGGCGGATTTCATGGGGGGCACGCAGATGCCATTGAGTGCGTCAAGCATGCACTTGATGGTGGCATCATCAGGGGAGTCGTTCAGGCATTTGAAGTCTTCGGCAAGTTCAGTGTCAATGATCTTGACAAAGAGGGAGTCGGGGAGGAGGACCATGTCTTCATTGTTGGAGTCGGCACTGAGGTGGTCAGGACGGCATGAAAGTGCATCGGGCACAGCGAGTTTAGAGCTGGGGACATGATGGAACTCCAGGTCGAAGTCGCATAGCATCAATTGCCAGCACACTTGTCGGCACGTCAGTTTCTGAGCTGCTCGGAAGTAGAGCAGGTTCTTGTGGTCGGTGAATACAACCATGGGATGCAGGTTTCCTTCCAGGAAGTGCCTCCAGGCTTGGAGCGCACAGATGACCACGAGGAGTTCGCAATCATAGATCTGGTAGTTTCTCTCGGCTGGGTTCAGGCTCTGAGAGAGGTATCCACAGGGGTGGTATGCCCCATTGTCGTCTGTCTGGAGCAGGACTACGCCAGTCGCTGCCAGAGAGGCATCGGTTGCAAGCACGAATTGCTTGACGGGGTCGGGGTTCCGCAGAACCGGTTCAGAGAGGAAACACTTTTTGAGCGCTTCGAAGGCGTCTTCATGGGCATCGGTCCAGGTGAAGACAGTGTCTTTCTTTGTCAAGTCGATGAGTGGGCGCACGATGTCAGAATAGTGGGAAATGAAGTGTCAGTAGAAGTTGCAGAAGCCGAGGAATGATCGGACTTCTTTCACAGAAGTGGGGGATTTCCACTTGCTGATTCCCTTCAGCTTCGAGGGGTCCATCACAACTTGTCCAGGGCGGATGATCATGCCGAGGTATTCGACTTCTTGTGCGTTGAAAGTGCACTTTTTGGGTTTCAGGAAGAGGGATTCTCTTCTGATTTTGTCAAGGACTCTTCGAGTCCGTTCTTTCTGCTCCTCCTGGGTGTCGGAGAAGATCAGGATATCGTCCATGTAGACGATCATCCATCCTTTGTTGATTTCTTCTGTGAAGGTCTGGTTCATGTAGGCTTGGAAAGTGGCGGGCGAGTTGCACAATCCGAAGAACATGACCTTCAGCTCAAATAGTCCAAAGGAGGTCGAGAACGCCGCTTTCCAGCAGTCATCAGGGTGGATCAGGATGTTATTGTATCCTGACCAGACGTCCATCTTCATGAAGTATTTCGCGCCTCGAAGTTTGGCGATGAGAGGCGGAATCAGGGGAAGTGGATAGGTGTTCTTCATGGTCCATTTGTTGATGTACCAGTAGTCTTGACAGGGTCGGAGTGACCCGTCCTTCTTTCCGATGAAGAAGAAACCAGAGGCCTGAGGGGACTTCGATGGTTGGATGAAGTCTTTCTTCAGGTGTTCGTCAAGAAAGGCTTTGACAGCCTTGGTTTCCTTCGGGGAGAGGGGGTATGCCCTGGAGCTCTTTGGAATGAAACCGGGCTTCGTTTCAATCTGGTGGTCAACTCCAGGTCGAGATGGGGGGAGCTGGTTAAGCCTGTCTTTCGCAAGGATGTCGGCGAAGTTGTGGAGGTACGAGGGGACAAGTTCCTTGAATGTCTTCTTCATCTTCTCTTGGTTCACTTCAACAGCGAATTCCTGAGCTTTGTTGCTCGTCTTGATGAGATCCTTGGAGGCTTCCAGGATCCAAATGTTTTGCAGAGGTTTGCTCATGCGATTCATTTTGTTCTTCGAGGTCCTGTCTCGGGTGAGTGGAGTGTCGAGGTCAAGGTTTTCAATGATGCGCACAGAGGTCGCGTCAGAGGAGTACTCGATGAGCACTTCATCATCAGTCAGGGGTAGGTGGTGATGTCATCCACCTTCTGGCACATCTGGGTGTTGCCTACCCGGACATCCTCGTACTTGTTGAAGTCGGGAGGTCATCTTTGTTGTCTTTGATGGGTTTTAAACCCAGGGGTCCGTTCCTCTTCTTCTTCTTCTTCTTCTTCTTCTTCTTCTTGCACTTCTTGGCGCTTATCTGTTCGAGGACGTGGTCGAGGGTCGAGTCCAACATCCTAAGGGGGGCGCATATCTCGCCATCTTCTTCTTCCTCAATAGAGGTCTCGCCTTGGAATATGTAGGCAGGCGCGCCATGAGACGCGTGCTTTCAGTTGAGTATGCGCTCAACGGTTCGGGAACACACAGTCGCGCATAAGGCAATGGTGTCGCACGCCCAGTTGATGTCGGGGTTCATTGCGGAAAGCCAGGGCTTTCCGAGTAGGATGCCATTGCATTTGGAAAGTTGGGTGACGTTGAACTTTCCATACATAACTCGTTTATCAAGGTGGATAAACAGAGTGCAGTAGCAGGAGACCTTCCTGGCCTTCGAGTGACTTCCATCAATAGTGGTGATGTGGAAGGGGTGTTGGAGTCGACGTGTGTGGATCTTGTGGTTCCACACGAAGGAGGAGTCGATGAACGATCCTCCGGCGCCAGAGTCAATGATGGCGGTAGATGCAATGGTTTTCGCACTTTTGCACTAAAAAGGGTGACAGGAACTCGAAACTCGTTCGATTTGCCAACACATTTAGTATACAGAGTGCACTTGGGAGTGACTGACATTGCTACAGTACTCCTATCTAAAAATCCTTCATCTTGTCCTCTTTCGAAGACTCGGCCGGAGTCTTTTTAGTCTTCTTCGGAGTCTGTGCGCCCTTAGGCATCTTGGTCTTCCTTAGGGCAAGCTTTCTAGCTTTGACCCTTTCGACTTCCATATCGGAAGTGTCTTCATCAGAATCTTCATTATCAGGGACTTTGTCCCTTACCGAATTCTTTCCTTTCTTGTCATCATCTCCGTGTCAGACCTTCGGGTGGAAGGCGGCGTCACCGGCGTGGTGGCCGCGCTTCCCACATTTGAAGCAGAGGCCATCCTTCATATATTTCTCGCACTCTTGGCGGTCATGTCGACGTCCATGGCATTGGGGTCGATTTAGCGTGTTCAGCCTCTGGAATGAGGGCTTGTAGTGGGAGTGGTTCTTGGCAACTATGTTGCGCATGGCCACTCCACATTCATAGTTGGCATTCAACTTGACGGTGGCAGAGTAGTATTTGTCGATGGTGGTGGGGATGATTTCCATCTGACAGATGGCACAGCGGAGGGGTTCCTTGAGTCTGGCTTCGAAGAAGTAGATGAGGACCAAGCTTTCCTTGATGCTTGTGCGCATCGTCAGAGTCTTGAACTCTGCGATGTAGTCCGTAAGAGTGCTGGTGTGTTGGACCTTGGCGATCTTCGCCATAGCATCAACCTTCTCATCGTGGGGGTTGAAGGCGCTCTTGAAGTCCTTTACAAAGTCTTCCCATTTGCCGAACTGGGGAGGGTTGGTCTCATAGGCCATGGCATAGGTGTTGAGTGCCCAGGCACAAGCCGTGCCTTCTGTCATGTAGGAGAGGGTGATGCAAACCCAGTGTTCGTGGAGGGGTAGAGCGTTCTGTTCAACCCGAGGTAGGTCATCACGGTGTATAACCAACACATGGTGTCGGTTGGGTCACCGTCGAACTTAGAGGGCATTCCTGCCTTAAGTTCGGGTCCAATTGTTTAGCAACGGGAGTCATTGTTGTGGAGCCAGACATGATGTTGTTCTGGGTTCGGGGTGCGCAGTTCTGAGCTGTCTTGCTTCAGCAGCGGGGGTAGGAAGGCGACGTTGGTGCGCGCGTTCCTCAAGGGGCTTAATTCAGCATCCTCTTGTCAGGGTTCAGGGTTTGGGGTCAAGTGTCCTGTCTCAGCTAGCTGGGCAGTGTAGCGGTAAAGGTAACTTGAATCTTTTGTTAGCGACCTAGCTAGGCACTAATGAACTTGAGTGGTGTCTGCGACGGGCGCTCTATCAAGAGCGGCGGCCTGCGCATATCGTCCCTAGCGCGGAGTGCGCTAGTTGCATTGGTCGGAGGTGGGCGCTATGCGCTGTCTCACGACCTATGTCACAGGGACGAGGTTCTTGACGACAATCAAAGACGTAGAAGCGATGAGCTTCTATGAAGTTAAATATAGACGATAAGCTTATGAAAAGCTTATCGAAAGGAAGTTCAGGGTTAAGATCAAGTAGATTCAAGTTAAAGAAGTACAAAGGCTATCTGCGTGTATTTATACGTAAGATTGAAGCGGAGCGCAATACGTAAGTATCGCTGGATTAAGTATGAAGTCAGATAGCCAATAAGAGGACACATGCTTGTGAACGAGTCAGAGGCATATCAACCAATGAGAATGCGTATGTGTGCGAAGGAGTCATAAGTGCGGAGCCAAAGGTATAAAGGGTATGAGCCAATGAGGCAATGCACGAGTCAAGAAAGGTAAACGGTAAAAGGATAAAGCATAACATGATACCAAGACATCCTTGAAGGTAGATAGGGGGTTCCCATAAACCGAGTGAGTGCACATGTTGAAGCGCAGGGTAATGCGACGAGCACAGAGGAGGCGCTTGAAGCATGCAAAGTGAGAGAGGCGGGTGTAGGCGTGGAGGAGGTAGAAGGCGCACGAAGAGGGCGTGTTCAGTGGCGATGGAGGAGACGAGCATAGGCGAGGTACGGAGTGACGATGGCAAGCCAGACGAGGTAGCAGAGGACAAGGATGGAGGCCTTGTTGGGATGAGAGTAGATGGCGATGCATAGGAGGAAAAATGATAGTAGGGGCGCAAGAAGGTGTTCTTGTAACAGTGACCCTATAGAAATGAAGGGCACCATACTCGGCAAAGGGGCACAGCACATGAGCTGAGGCCAAGCCCTTCTGGTCTGACCCTCCCTTGAGTACGATCTTAACAGCATGATTATTATTGTGCAGTTGACAAGTGGAGAAGGGGGACTAGCAACAGTACCAAATTCTTCAAACATTGTTACAAACTGGGGTGGCATCACCAGCGACAGTGAAAAGACACAGATGGTCTGCTGGGGAGTTCTACTGCATTCAGATAAGAATGAGGACGGAGCATACAAGGAATGATTCCAAGTATGATCAAAGGTTTGTCGAAAGTCACAACTCAAGACAATCAGGAATAGAGACTAAGGCTAAGGAGTGCTTAGACTTAGAGATGATTCAAATGACTTACAGTGGCTCAAAAAACTGTCCGCATGTTTTGGCATTTTTCACTATCTATAATATTGTGTGAGAACAAACAAATGCCTCAAAAACATGCTTATACCACATTGTAGTATGGCTTCAGGGCTTTCATTTGAGCCCTACACCGTGGGAATCGGTGGAGATATGGTGGAGATACAAGGCTCACAAAATGGTGACTCATGCAGACAGTTTTTTGACTCAAGTATTTTACAGTAATAACCAGGTATTCTAGTATTTTGTATGACCTCCCTTGGCTTTAATTACTGCCTCTATCCTTCTAGGCATACTCTCAATTAATTTCTGGCAATCCTCAGCTGTGATCTTCCCCCATTCCACTGCTACTCTCTCCCAAAGCTCCCATACTCCTTTAGGGGGGTTTTCATAGGCTTGAAGCTTTTTCTTGAGTGTTCCCCAGAGATGTTCAATGACATTGACATCAGGAGACTGTGCTGGCCAGTCAAGAACATTGATGTTATGTTCTTCAAACCATTCCCTAGCTCTTCTGGATGTGTGCTTGGGATCATTATCCTGTTGGAAATGATATCTTCTTCATCAATCCCTGATTCTGCCAAGCTAGGCAGCAAGTGGTCATTTAAAATGTCCACATACTGCTCAGCATTCATCTTCCCCTCAACCTCAGCAAGCATTCCCACACCATTCCATCCCATACAGCCCCATACCATTAAAGAACCTCCTCCAAACTTGACAGTCCCATTAACCTCTCTGTCTGTTAGGCCATCTCCCTTCTTTTTCCATACATACACCTTCCCATCTGACCCAATCCTATTGATTTTGGTCTCATCTGACCATATAACACGCTTCCAGTCCTCTACAGTCCAGTGTTGATGAGCTAAGGCAAAGGCTAGTCTTCTCTGCCTATGTTTGATGGAGAGAAGAGGCTTTTTCTTCTTTGTTACTGCCTTGAGATGAGCTGCCTTGAGAACATTCCTCACAGTTTGTGAAGAGACAGGGGTAGTGATGGTGGAATTGATATAATGGGTGGCTTGGACAGCATTATCAGCCTTTCCTGTAGTGATATGTTGGATAATAGCCCTTTTGTCAGTAGAGGTAAGCTTGGATGGACGTCCTCCACAAGAGTTTTCCTTGTCTGGGTGGCTTTCTTTGATGAACTTGGCCACAGTGGACTTGCATACTCCAGTTCTAGAGGAAATTTGGCGAGCAGAGAGGCCAGCATAAGACAGAGAGAGGATATTATCTCTTTGAGCAGAGGAGATGGCTTTCATGGTGATTATGACTATGATACATGAGATATTCTGGTTAATATAGTTAGATATAGTCATAAAATAACATAATGACACCACTTTATAATTTATATAATAGTGGCATGATTTTTATGGTGTCATAAATAATGATTTATATAGTTTTAATATACACTCAAAAAACTGTCCACATGAGTCATCATTTTATAAGCCTTATATCTCCACCATATCTCCGCCGATTCCCACGGTGTAGGGCTCAAATAAAAGCCCTGAAGCCATACTACAATGTGGTATAAGTATGTCCTTGAGGAATTTGTTCATTCTCACACAATATCATAGATAGTGAAAAATGTCAAAACATGCGGACAGTTTTTTGAGCCACTGTAGGTTGGAGGCCTAAGCTGTTACGAACTGGGGTGACGTCACCAGCAACAGTGAAAAGACACAGACGGTCTGCTGGGAGCTTCTTACAATGCCCAAAAGAGGACAAGGTGAAAGTACAAGGAACGCGTTCCGAGTATGATCAAGGGTCTGGCCTCTAGGATAAGTCCAAGAGGTTCTTACGAGAATAGAGACTAAGGCTAAGGAGTGCTTAGACTTAGAGACGATTCAAGGACGACTTAGGTTGGAGACCTAAGCGAAGGAAGTTCCAGGTAAAACCCAGTAAGATTAAAGTAAAGAATCTACTACAAGTACAACGTGCTTAAATAGACCAATATGTGCGCACGGACCAAGAGAGGCATGGGAAAGTAAGTGTGTATCCAAATGAGGAAGGCAACTATAGTACAGATGCGTTGAGCATATGAGTCAGAGTCATGTGACATGATATACCAGTAAGGAAGCAAGGAAAGAATGAATAGGGGCACGTACAACTGTAACATAAGCGAAGAATATTCCAGGTAAAACCCAGTAAGATTAAAGTAGAGAATATAATCATAATACACTGCTTAAATAAGCCAATATGTGCACACAGACAAAGAGCTCGTGAGAATGTAAGTGCATATCCTAAAGAGGAAGGCAAGTATAGTACAGATATGTTGAAATGTATGAATCACATCATAGACAAATAAGTATGAGTCATGTAACAGGTAAAGTAAAGAGAAAATGTATAGGGGCATGTACAACTGTAACACAGGGAACAGTATGTTCAGTGTTACAAGAACACCTTCTTGCGCCCCTACTATCATTTTTCCTCCTATGCATCGCCATCTACTCTCGTCCTGATGAGGCCTCCATCTTCATCCTCCGCTACCTCGTCTGGCTTGCCATCATCACTCTCTACCTCGCCTATGCTCATCTCCTCCATCATTGCTGAACACGCCCTCTTCGCGCACCTTCTACCTCCTCCACGCTTATACATGCCTCTCCCACTTCACATGCTTCAAGCGCCTCCTCTGCGCTCGTTGCATTACCTTGCGCTTCAACACGCACACTCACTCGGTTCACGGGGACCCCCTGTCTACCTTCAAGGACGTCTTGGTATCATGTTATGCTTTATCCTTTTACCGTTTACCTTTCTTGACTCATGCGTTGCCTCATTGGCTCGTACCCTCTATACCTTTGGCTCCGCACTGATGACTCCTTCGCACACATGCGCATTCTCATTGGTTGATATGCCTCTGACTCGTTTACGAGCATGCATCCCCTTATTGGTTATCTGCCTTCATACTTAATTCAGCAATACTTACGTATTCTGTTACAATCGTACATGCCCCTATTCATTCTCCTTTGTTTCCTTACTTGTATATTATGTCACATGACTCTGACTCATATGCTCAACGCATTTGTACTATAGTTGCCTTCCTTATTTGGATACGCACTTACATTCTCACACCTCTCTTGGTCCGTGCACACATATTGGTCTATTTAAGCACGTTGTACTTGTAGTAGATTCTTTACTTTAATCTTACTGGGTTTTACCTGGAATATCCTTCGCTTAGGTCTCCAACCTAAGTCGTCTTGAATCGTCTCTAAGTCTAAGCACTCCTTAGTCTTAGTCTCTATTCTTGTAGAACCTCTTAGACTTGTCTTTGAGGCCGAACCCTTGATCGTACTCGGAACGCGTTCCTTGTACTTTCACCTTGTCCTCTTTTGGACATTGTAAGAACTTCCCAGCAGACCGTCTGTGTCTTTTCACTGTCGCTGGTGACGCCACCCCAGTTCGTAACATATTCATGCTCTGCTTCAATCTTACGTATAAATACGCACAGATAGCCTTTGTACTTCTTTAACTTGAATCTACTTGATCTTCGACCCTGAACTTCCTTTTGATAAGCTTTTCATAAGCTTATCGTCTTTATTCAAACTTCATAGAAGCTCATTGCTTCTACGTCTTTGATCGTCATCAAGAACCTCGTCTCTGTGATGTAGGTCGTGAGACAGCACATAGCGCCCACCTCCGACCAATGCAACTAGCACACTCCACGCTAGGAGACCAATATGCACGGGCCGCCGCTCTTGATAGAGCGCCCGTTGCAGACACCACTCAAGTTCCTTAGCGCCTAGCCAAGTCGCTAACATTCAGCCCAAAGGACTTCTAACTAGCCAAAACTCAAGGGAAGGAGAGAGAAAACAGTCAAAAACAGTGGTAATGCTCACTTCAGAAAACTAGGTATCCAGGAGCTAACTAGTGAGCTATGAAAGCTGCCAAACTAGAAAAGCTGCAAAGAGGAAAGCTACACAAGAACTCAAACAAATGAGGAGCTATCAGTACTGGAACTAAGTAGAATCCTTGGTGGTGCAAAGGAGTGAAAGGTAAAGTGCTTATGTAATCATCAAAAGTGCGAACCTAAGGTAAGGAAAGTCCAAGTAAGAGACACCATACAAAAACTACCTTTTCAAGCCCAGCCTGAGTTTGTCTGTCACATCGTATTCAGCATGTGATTGAGAATGCATTCCTGGACTCCGTCAAGGATTTGCCCCTTTCAGTCACTGAAGCACTCACAACATCACTTGTAGAATGGCTTGAAGTGGGTAATGAGGTCGAAGCGGGTATGTTTTTATTTTCTCAAGATATCTCACTCACAAGGTCAACTAGGTATATCAACCTGGCGGTCCAACCTCAAGAAGACAACCATCAGCACTGCACCTTCCATGTATAACCTGACCCCCCACCTGAAATACCTCCTCAAGCTCACACTGCCTGGATCAGGAATGCTGCCACACAACTGTTGCACAAGTCTTTGTTTCTTTGCAACAGCCTGGATGATCTTGGAAGAACCAACAATGCGGCTCATCCTGCACTCCACACAGCTGCCATCACTTTCTTCTACACTGGTTCTTATCATATCGCTCACAGGAAACCTGACATCTTCAAAGAGAAGTTACCCTTGCACTCTTTGGCTTTGGTTTGTGCTGCGGTACTTCTTCAATATTCCATGCTACTGATAATGCACTGACACCAAATTTTTAGTACAACTATGTCTTTAATGGGTGTTATGAACTACTGCATTCAGATGAGAATGAGGACAGAGTGTACAAGGAGCAATCCAAGTATGATCAAGAGTTGCAACTCGAGACAATCAAGAATAGAGACTAAGGCTAAGGAGTGCTTAGACTTAGAGACAATTCAGACAACTTAGGTTGGAGGCCTAAGTGAAGGATATTCCAGGTAAAACCCAGTAAGATTAAAGTAGCAAATGCAGGTGTAATACAGCATGCTTAAATAAACCAATATGTGCACACAGACCAAGAGAGATGTGAGAAGTAAATGTGTATCCAGAAGCAGAAGGCAATCATAGTGAAGACATGTTGAACATATAAGTCAAGTAAACAGTTATGTCACGTAATATACAAAGTAGAGCAAAGCAAAAAGGACACGTAAAGGAAAGAATGAATAGGGATATGTACAATCATAACAACAGGCTAGTCAAGAATGCAGTGGCAAATATTTTCCAAAGTTTACTGCAAAAGACTACTCCTCTGTCTATTCTTTGATGGTTGTTGAACTTGAGAACATCATGAAGGACGACTATCACGGCCCTAAGTTGACACAACAGCTTCATGAATGGGCTGCAGAAGGATGACAAGGTTTTTTTTTCAAAATGGAAGTCCTCACTAATTAAATTCACACAGGACGCAGTCCTGCAAACTCAATGACAAGGACACATCCAAACATCATCATTGTTATGAACTGGGGTGGTGTCACCAGCGACAGTGAAAAGACACAGCTGGTCTGCTGGGAAGTTCTACTACGTTCAAAAGAGAACGAGGATGAGGAGTACATGGAGGGTTCCGAGTACAAGTTCAAGCCTAAGAGTCGCAACTCAAAGACGATCAAAAATAATGACTAAGGCTTAGGAGTGCTTAGACTTAGAAATGATTTTAGACAACTCAGGTTGGAGGCCTGAGCGAAGGATATTCCAGGTAAAACCCAGTAAGATTAAAGTAAAGTACACAAGTGTAATACAGCGTGCTTAAATAAGCCAATATGTGTGCACAGACCAAGTGAGACGTGAAAACGTAAGTGCGTATCCAAAGAAGGAAGGCAACTATAGTACAGATGCGTTGAGCATATGAGTCCGAGATGTGTGTTACGTAATATACAAGTAAAGACGAGAGGAAAATGAAGAGGGGCACATATGATTGTAACAGTCATATGCGGGTGGTGCTTGATTAGATTTGGACTGGTATCTTGTGACTATCATTTTCTCGAGTGTTCATGCATCCATCATTGTTACCAGTACTAGCGCCTACCAGCAGTATTTGTATTCATGTTTCCATGATTTAATATATTTTGTGATTGTGTACATCTTTTACATGTGTGGACAGCACAGTACGACTTTACAGCTACTGGACAGTAGCACATGGATTTGTTTGGCACAGTGTCG
>JABCPU010000520.1:0-43344 GCA_016800925.1 Suillus spraguei | reverse complement strand
TACTCACCCTCCCCGGACATTCATTGCTGCCTCCACCGCTATCCATTCTTGATTTTTTCCCTACTCTACTGGGCTGAAAATTGATGAGGTTGCTGATGATTTTAACATACCAGATGTATGCCAGGTTCTTTCCGACTTCTTGCAATGTGATGCGAGAATGGAGAAGCAGGTCATGGATTGGGGGTTCAAGAAGATTGCTAATTCAACCGTCCCTCAATTCTTCCTTTTGAACGTATTCAAGTATGGCATGTCATTCATTTGCAGCAAGTTTCTTTCCATGATGCAGTGTTGTTCTGCCCACACAAACTGTGCATGCCTCCCCCCATCTCCTGTCAGTGGGTGGCCAAAAGGCCGATGGGACACTTGTCCTCATCAATGTTTGATCGAGCCTATAATTGGCCCAAGTTGGAGTTGACGGGTGAGTTTGTTTGTGTTGATATTAATCTTGCTTTTTGTGACCCCAATTTTGAAGGGCACCGAGTTTGTGAATTGCAGCTCATAATGCGCCCAGTTCCCAGCGATGTTCATGCATTACATGGCATGATCAATATTTTGTTTATGTACATAGTTTCAAAATGGTGCGATTGACCCGGTCACTGAGATGCACATATTGAAACGTGCTAAACATGCCAATGGTGCCCCAGTAGGTGATATAGTGCCCCTTAGCCAACTTCGTGCATTTATCCACATCATTCCTCAACTTGGTCCTGTGGCAGATGTGCAGTTGATGAAGGCAAATTCTACTCATTATCATTCGTCCTTTTTCTTGAATAAGTACTTTGACAAGCAGATATATGATGCCCTCTCACAAGAATAGATATACCTTTTACTTTTGTCGAGTGTTTCACATTTAAATTGCATGATTGCATGTAGAGTTGATGGAATCGGATCTTCAGCATGCTCCAACAGGGCTGACAGCCTGAAACACCCATAAGCAGTGCAAAATTGCACAGGCACTACTGAGACACACCACCACCGCATACTAGCTCCTACCAGACACCACTGTGCAGCACACTGTCTAGTTCAGAGTCATCTTGAAAACTGCCAATGACGACCACCTCGTCGTTCAAACTTCCTGACGATGCCACATCATTCAACCTTTACCTTTGTGGGGCTTCACTTAGCTCTGTGGGTTTTTCACCTATAGGTGGACACCCATTAGTACTGTCAAAGGTCTTCTGAAGTCAGCTTGATGACAAAGTTATTGACGAGTCTGATCTCAAGAAGATGAAATTCACCACTTCCATCTTTCATTGTGCTCATCTGAACATTCTCACTTCAGTTACAACACATCAACAAGATCAAGTACCATAAAAAGGATGGTTCATCAGTATATATCCAAAAAAGTGGAATTTCAACTGGAGGAAAAAAGAAATGAAGGGACTCAGAGAGCATTGATACAGATGCCACTGACTTGATTGACTCGGATGAAGAAGTTGAGGGTTTAATTCTCATGGTTCAACAATCTTTTCCCAAGGGACCAATGGCACCTGGAGTGATGACAAATACAAGGGCAGTGGAAATACAGGATCAAAGAGGAAATGAAAGAAGCGTTCGACAGAGAGGGACTTACAGTACCTATTCCATGCCATTCAGTGGGCCCTGCACAATCAAAGCAGATACCCATCAAAACTTCCCTTTGAGATTTCACCTATTGAGCAGTACTGGTCTGCAGAGTTTTGCCAACTCTCCCATACAAGACCCATACAACACGCAGAAGCCAGATGTAGCCCTGTTCTATTACAAGAACAAATGTCTGGAAAAAAACTTGGCTGACATCTTGCTTTGTGGAACACACTTCTAGCAACCTCACTGTAATGCATGACTTAGCAGTGTATGGGGATCTGCCACCAAAGCGTACCTCATCATGCAAGAACAACCCTGGCATCATTTCATTCTTGCTTACTTCTATTTGTGTAGACGGCCTTCGCATCCATTATTTTGACCGCTCAGGCTCATCATATACCTTCCGACCCAATTCAATAAATTTCCCATATGTGTTACCGAGACAGTAGCCACAACCACATTAGCCGACCCGCAGTACTTGGGCCTCGACCCAACCATTCATATGTGCATCCCTGATTGTCAGGGTACTCATTCCTCTCTCGCTGTGGGGCAAAAAGGATGGGTTATCAACAACAGCGGTAAAACTTACTCGATCATGGACATTTTATGGAAAAGTCAGGGCTTTTTCTGTCCGGTGTCCTGCATGATACGGGAATCATGCATGGACATGACTGCTAGGTGACCCACAAAAGACCATGTCTGTTAGCTTAGCTCTCAGACTAGTCAACCCATACCATGGTACCATACCTTGGTTCAAACACTTCCAGACATTTCTGCTAATTCACAAATCTGCATTGTTTGAAGAAAAGTCATATGTGAGATGGGAATCACATAATGACCTAGTTGATGTGAGAAGAAGATTGAAGGTTTAGGTTATAGCCTTACCTTTGGCTTATTCACTTTGGCTAGAGAAAACCATAGAGAAAAGTTCAAAGCCTACAAAACCTACCAAAAAACAATCTATGTTTCACCTGTTTCCATGTACTATTATTCTTGTCTCTTCTTCTCCATTTTTCCCTTACTATTTCTTATTATTAGGGCCTTGACACCCCAAACACTTCATAAAATTGTACCCACAGGGTATGATATCATGATGATTCACTTCATTCTGGACAGTTCCATTTCATTTCTAGAACATTCTGCTCCACTATGATGTCATATATGATGTCATGGCTCACCTTTTCCTTTTATTCCTATTCTTTTTGAGTTTGATAATATTTTGATTGGTTCTCTCTATATCAGCTTACATAACTATTTTCCCATGCTATATGTATAAAAGGAGCCCATTCTCCCCCCCAAAAAAATAGGATCTCCCACTTGTCACTATATTTCAGGAGTAAATATTTCTCAAGGCTTGCAAAGTTAGTCACTTTGAAGCATTGTTAAACCAAGTGCAGGGTAACGAATTCCCTTGAGATCATTGTTATACTATTTTCAAAGCTAGGTATATATTATACCTAGGAAAATAGTCAGTTATATTAGAGACCACGTCTCTCCAGTTCATGTCTTTGACCAGCCACTATCTGGTCCATGTATTCTATTCTCATATCTTTGAGAATACTATCCCAGTCTATTGTCTAGAAGGTTCATTCCTAGACAACTCTACCCAAGTTCCCAAGTCTAGTGCCTAGAAGGATCATTCCTAGGCCAATCTATTCAAGTGCCCAAGTCTATTGTCTAGAAGGTTCATTCCTAGACAAATCTACCCAAGTTCCCAAGTCCACTGCCTAGAAGGTTCATTCCTAGGCCAATCTATTTCACACCCAGTTTATTGCCTAGAAGGATCTTTCCTAGACAAATCTATCCACGTACACCCAGTTCCCAGCCTAGAAAGTCTACCCTAGGCTCAGTTTTCCAAGAGCAGATTTCTGAAGATAGCTCCAGCTAAGTTAATCACTAGATTGGTTTAGCAGGCCTCCCAAGAACTCACACGTTATCTACCATGAAAACTAGAAAAGTCATAGACCGTGTTAATTGAGGACTGGCAAGAAGTCTTATCCCAGTGTAATTGTGGTGTCATTACATTCCTTACACGCTTTTATATAAGACCCTCAGTTATCAAGACACTGGTCCTGCCTCCACTTATCCTGTTAAGACCGTACTCAAAGGGTGAAAGATCCAAAGGGCTTTGGCCTCAGTTTGTGCACTGTGCCCTTGTCCCAAGTAATGCCCCTTATTTCAGGAGTAGGTATATGTCCAAAGATCTGGAAGGAGTTGCGTGATGGATCCAGATGTCCATGTTACGAACTGGGGTGGCGTTACCAGCGACAGTGAAAGGACACAGACAGTCTGCTGGGAAGTTCTACAATGTCCAGAAAGGGACAAGGTGAAAGTACAAGGAACACGTTCCGAGTACTATCAAGGGTTCAGCCTCAAAGACAAGTCTAAGAGGTTCTACGAGAATAGAGATTAACACATATTACAGTGAACTATCTCCATATTATACAAGTGAACGGACGTGCATAATATCCCATATGATACAGGCCAGCGGACCATGGGCCCATGGTAGAAATATCCTCATTGATGACGGATGGGCTGGGAGGAATATTATTCACGATGACAGCGGGTGGGCCCATGCAAGGAATATGTAGAGTAGATGAGTGGGCCGATGTACATGAATATCCGGTAGATGGATGGGCCGAGGTAGTTGGATATCATGTAGATGGGTGTATCAAGGTAGATGTGTATCAAATAGACAGGTATGTGAAGGGTACTTGTTATCACATACATGGGTGGGCCCAGACACATATTAAATTAGACGGGTATTAGACGGGTGGGCCAAGAGTGTTATATAAATATTTATTAGACGGGTGGGCCGAGGGTGTTGTACAGTATATTATATTAGATGGGTGGGCCGAGGGTGGTATAAAATATAGACAGGTGGGCCCATGTGTATGATAATTGTAGACATGACGGAGCTGAGGGAGTTGCATATCATCCGAATCAGAGGAGGTAATAAATCACAGTTACTGAGTTCCCGGAGCAGCAGGTGCTGTCTTGACATGGCCTTTTATGGCGCTTAGGTTGTCTTGTAGAATGTGGAAACTGAGGTGCGAGGCTTGTGTTGCCCTACAAGACACCCAGCTCCAACCCCCAAAAATCAGATGAAGCATACCAAGTTCGGAGTTCCATAGACCCGGGTCTCGACACACAATTCAGTCAATATGAGACACCCAGTTCCAACCCCCGAAATTTGAGTGAAGCATACCAAGTTCTGGGAGCAGCAAGTGATCTCTTGAAATGGCCTTTATGGCGCTTAGGTTATCTTGTAGAATGTGGAAAGTGGGTGCGAGGCTTGTGTTGTGTTACGAACTGGGGTGGTGTCACCAGCGACAGTGAAAGACACAGACGGTCTGCTGGGAGTTCTTACAATGTTCAAAAGAGAACAAGGTGAAAGTACTAGGAACGCGTTCCAAGTACGATCAAGGGTTCAGCCTCAAAGACAGTCTAAGAGGTATCCGCGAGAATAAAGACTAAGGCTAAGGAGTGCTTAGACTTAGAGATGATTCAAGACGACTTAGTTGGAGACCTAAGCGAAGGAGATTCCAGGTAAAACCCAGTAAGATTAAAGTAGGAATCTACTACAAGTACACTGTGCTTAAATAGACCAATATGTGCGCACAGACCAAGAGAGGCGTGAGAACGTAAGTGCGTATCCAAAGGAGGAAGGCAACTATAGTACAGATGCGTTGAGCATATGAGTCAGAGTCATGTTATGTAATATACATGGTAAATGAGATAGGAAAATGAATAGGGGCACGTACGATTGTAACATACCCCCTTTTTATACGTAAAGTCACCGGCTTTACACATCTTGATTCGCATAGTAGACGGGTCATCGCTAAACTCGTAGTCTTCATCAGCGAATGATCCGCTCATCATATACTTCGCTTCGTCTAGACCAGCACGACGCTTAGAGTCCCTCCTTTTCTCTGCACGAATGTGTTCATCGTCAAGCTGCTTTTCCCAAGCACGAAGTGCGTCGTAAAATCCTTCATCTTTCCAAGTTAACCCAAAGGGCGGAGGCCCAACTCGGTCAGGACAATAGAGGGAGATGTGATACCGAAGTCTTTTACTAAGACTGGTGAAACGGGATCCATAGGGCCGAATGACGATGGGATAGACATGGGAGGGTGTATATGAAGATCACGTAGTCGAGGGCCGAGGGTTACCAACTCAGTGGCGGAGATACCTAGCAGTTTAGCGGCCTCATACTGTTCCTCTGTGCATGGTTCATATAGCCATGCTGGTGTTCATGGGTGACTGTAATCGGGGCGGTGAATTTGGTCGTTGAATTGGAGATGGGTTCGAGGAGATGCAAGATTTGACTGCGTTTGTTGTAAGTCGGTGATGGCTTCTTCCACTAGATTTCTAGCTGCTCTGGTTTCAGCAACGATTGCTGGATCGTTTCAACAACTTTGTTGGTGAGTTGTCCAATCTCTTGGACAGCAGTATATAAGCCAGTAAAGGCGTCAAGACTAGAATAAACACGCGAAGATGAGGGTGCTGGAATAGGAAGTGGCGTATCTTCCTGCGGAGAGGGAGGTCGAGCAACGCCTGCTCGACGTTCGGCAATGATATGAATAGCTTCTTCAACATCATTTTTAAAAGAATGGGAAACAGCAACATAGCGTAAGCACGAATGCGTTTTTGAAGATGTAAGAAGCGATGTCGGTAGTGGCTTCTGATATCCTTGGCGGTGACTTCGATGATGCTGCGGTGCGGATGATGTTAACGAGGAGTAAGGCGGGGAAAGCGCCTCGTTCAGTAAGATTCTTTCGATTTCAAGGGCATGTCCCTCGCAGGATGGCGGCTTCGATGTAAGAGGAGTTGTCGATTTCAGTGGTGAGGGTTCCGTATTGTTCAGTTTCAGAGTCGGAGTCATTGGTGGCAGCGACGACGGGTGTAATGTAGGCAGTGGGGAAAGACATTTCGATGTGGTAGTTGATCAAGTGCTAGTGCGGTTGATTGACTGAAGATAATCAGAGGGCGTGTTGCTTCTTATAAGCATTCAAGATTCGAGCGGAGTTCTTCAAGTTCTTTTCTGGGAGCCATTCGTTATCTCCCGATGATATCCTTTCCAGGAAACGAGATAACGTCGGCGATTGCCGGTTCCTTTGTGAGAAAGAATTGCTTCGATTTCATATTCTTCTTCTTCTTCGATGATGTCAGGTGGTGGTTCAGGGAAGTTCGGTCCGTGTACGTCTGTTTCGCTATAGGATGATAAGACAGAAGCATGGAACGTGGGGTGAATCTTCCACTGCGGAGGAGCTTGAGTGTGAACGTGATGGGAGATAAGACATCGATGATCGGGAAAGGTCCGTATCGTTTCGGTGCAGTTTCCTTGATGGGAGTTTAAGTCTAAGATTAGCGGCAGATAGCCAAACCTTATCTCCGATCTTCCATGGGATGTACTTATCTCCTCGGGATCGTTCGGCCATTGTCTGCATGCAATGTTGTGACAGGCGATTGCTTCTTCTCTTATCTTCTGCAGAGATCGTACTCGATCTTCTGCTGCGGGACGGATGAATCAGGGATAAGATGAGGGATAGCACGTGGTTCATATCCCATCATCAAATAGAAGGGTGATGCATTCCTTGCATCGTGTTTTCGGTGGTTGTGGACGAATTCGGCGATTGGTAGGTGTTCTACCCAATCTTCAGGGTTGTTACGGCAATAAATGCGAGGTATGTTTCAAGTTCTTGATTGAGCCTTTCCGTTTGACCATCAGTCTGCGGGTGGTAAGCCGTGGATGGAGCGATGACGTAGTCGAGAAGTCGGGCAAGTTCCTTTGAGAAGCGAGATAGGAATTGCGGTCCTCGATCCGAGATAACTTTGTCATGGAGTCCAAATCGTCGGTAAACATGTTTAAAAATAGCTTGGCCACACCTTCTGACGTGATAGTTTTTAAACAAGGGATAATAATTACCCCCTTCGTAAGGCCATGGTCTACCATGACCATGATACTGTCAAGCCTCCAGAGACTGGGAGGTCGGTGATAAGATCAACGGAGACCTGGGAAACGGGCGAACAGCCGACGAGGGAATAGGCGTGAGCGGGGGGCGAACGGGGTGAGTATCCGTTTTCATTTGCTGACAGAGGGCGCAACCCTCAACGTATTTTCGAATATAAGAGCCCATTGCGGGCCACCAGGCTTCTCGTTTCACGAGTTCTTCAGTTTTGAATCTACCGGGGTGACCCGCGGTAGGATGATCATGATACCGTTTCAGGATATCGGGGCGATGCGCCGGCGGAATATAGGCGCGTTCTTAAAATAGAGGACGTTCTCCTCAATCTTCCAGTCAGAAAGTGCCGATTTCATAGGAGGGAGGCACACGCCATCAAGGGCATCAGATGCTGTCTGAAGACAGGATCGTCGAGGGGTCAGAGGATGACAGTACATCCTTCAAGTCGGTGTCGATAAGACGAACGAATAGAGCATCAGGGAGGAGGGTTTGGTCTTCGTTATCGTCTTTGCCAGAGTCATAATCAGGCCGGCGAGATAGTGCATCGGTACTGCTAATTTAGTACCTGCAACGTGATGCAGTTCGATGTCGTAAATAGACAAAATCAATTGCCAACGTGCTTGGCGACGAGTGAGCTTCTGTGCACTTCTAAAGTACAGAAGATTCTTATGGTCGGTGAATACCAGGACGGGGTGTGGGTTTCCTTCGAGATAATGACGCCATTCGTTCAATGCCCGGATCACGGCAAGGAGTTCCCTATCAAAGATCTGATAATTGCGCTCTGCAGGGTTCAAAGACTGTGAAAGGTATGCACAAGGGTGATAAACACCATTCTCATCTGTCTGCAGGAGAACTCCGCCGGTTGCTACAAGCGAAGCGTCGGTAGCAATGGCAAATTGTCGGGAAGGATCAGGGTTACGGAGTACCGGTTGGGATGTGAAACGTCGTTTCAGTTCTTCGAAGGTGTCCATACATTCGGTTGACCATTCAAAGGCCTTATCTTTCTTTGTCAAATCGATAAGGGGTCTAGCGATGTCAGAATAGTGGGAAATGAACGTGCGGTAGAAGTTGCAAAAACCGAGGAATGACCGAACATCTTTTACAGATTTCGGGTTGGCCATTCGGAGATTCCCTTGGTCTTGGCAGTGTCCATAGCAACTTGTCCGGGGCGAATTATCATTCCGAGGTATTCCACTTCATCTGCATCGAAGGTACATTTCTCCGGTTTCAAGAAAAGTGTTCTTTTCGTATTTTCATCAAGACTCGTCTAGTCCGCTCACGGTGTTCTGCCATTGTTGTCGAGAAAATCAGGATATCGTCCATATAGATGACCATCCATCCTTCATTGATTTCCTGTTGAAAGGTGCGATTCATGTATGCTTGAAAAGTTGCTGGGGAATTGCAAAGGCCAAAGAACATGACGTTCGGTTCAAATAGGCCGAATTCCGTGGTAAAAGCAGCTTTCCACCTATCATCAGGATGGATGCGAATGTTGTTATAACCGGACCGAATATCCATTTTCGTAAAGAACCGTGCGTTATGAAGACGTGCGACAAGGGAAATGGGGAGTGGGAGTGGGTATGCGTTCTTGACGGTCCAATCATTGATGTAGCGATAATCTTGACAGGGACGCAATTCTCCACTCTTCTTTCCCACGAAGAAGAAACCACTGGCTTGAGGTGATTTCGATTCTGAGATGAAACCTTTCGCAACGTTTTCATCAATAAACGTTTAACGGCAGCGCGTTCTTTTTCCGATAGCGGGTAAACCTTAGACGTACGAGGGATAAAACGGGTTTGGTGTCGATCCGATGATCGATACCAGGGCGTTCAGGGGGTAGTTTGTTCAGTCCGTCTTTAGCAAAGACGTCTGCGAAGTCGTGCAAATAATCCGGGACCAATTCTTCGAAGGATTCTTTTTCTTTTCCTTCTCGTCCGTAGCGAATTCCTGAGCTTTTTACTGTATTTCAAAGGAGGGAGGGGATTTGCAGAGTAGTCGGAGGATTGTTCGAGTTGAGAAGTTCCATCTCGTGTCAAGGGTGTATCCATAGATACTTCTTCTATGATCCTCATACTAATCCCATCGGTGTCGTACTCCACAAGAAATTCTCCATCACCTAGTTCGTACGAGGAAATTTCGCGTACCTCTGGTGCATGCCAGACGTCGTTCATGGTGTTGAATTGGTCATCATCCCGGTTGGGATCAACGAGGGCACGGGTTCTCTTATCGGGATTTCTTCAATTGAAGCTGAAAGAGTTTTCGGGGGAACGAAGAACTTGGTTAGTTTCGGTACGTTGGTGCTTCGTCCTGAGAGTTCTTCTTCCGGTTTCCTTTTTCCTTGCTTCTGTTCTTCTATTGGCCGCTGCTCAATAGGTTCTTGTCCAACCCGATGCTCGGGTTCGGATTCATTCTTGCGCTTCTCTGCGCGGGGGATCGGTGACACTGCTCTCGGCAATTGTACACGTGGAGTGGGTTCAATAGTACGTGGCATTCGTACTTCTGGTTCAGGATGTTCGGGCACTTCAATAGAAGGCACGATAACTGGTTTCGGAAGACGGGAATGTTGCCACCTATTATGATTGAAGAGTCGAGGCAACCCGTTCTTCTTTCGATCTTCGTCCAGATCGATTTGATTTCGTCTGATTTCTCTGTCCTTGAAAGGACAAGCGTTTCAGCAGCCCAATCTATAATTGGGTTCATTGCTCGTAACCAAGGAATTCCAAGGAGGATTTGATCTCTCCTTCCGAGTTTGGTAATATTGAATTTTCCATACATGGTTCGATCGTCAATCTTAACCACTAGGAGGCAGTAATGCGTGATTGGTCCTCCTTTTATGAGGGTTCCATCTGCCGTTGTAACTCGAAATGGTTCCTTGAGTTTTCGTCGTGTGATTTGATGGAGTTTCACAAACTCTTCTGAGATGAATGTTCCTGCTGCTCCGGAATCGATAACAGCGGTAGTGTCGACGGATTTCAAACGAGTACGCGAGTGGAGGGTGATTGGGACACGAAGTTCTTTTCTTTCACCTACAGCGCGTACAAGTCTTAGTATTACATTGGGAGAAACATACGTCAAATCTTTGTTTCTCCACATCAAAAATCCTGCACAACCCGTCGTACAGTCTCTTCATCTTCTTCTTCCCTTTGACTTCGGTTTGTTGAAGTGGGGTCTTCTTCTTTCTATCAGGACAATTATGGATGTGGTGTCCTGTCTTTCTGCATCCGAAGCACTGCCCTTTCTTCATGCATTCGGATCTTTCCATGTCGGAGATTCGATCTACGACCATCGCATTGGAATCGCGGTTCGGAATATACCGCGCATTTCCGTAGTTCTTCTTCTTCTGTTGTGGAACATGACGTGTCCTCATGGCATTAAGCCGATGATGGGCGTTGTCAATAGCAACGCATTGCAACACAACATCTCTGAATATCTCGGAGACATCTCCCGTATTGAAAAGCTTTGTAAGGATACCCCAGTTGAGACCGTCTTGAAAGAACTGGATCTTCGTCGCGTTATCGGTGATATGAGCTTGGCTGCAAGTGCCTCAAAGTCGGCAACATAGGTATGAAGATCTCCAGTTCCTTGCTTGAGATCTCTAAGGCGTGTAAGCGCGGTCATTCTGGTATCCACTGGTTCGAATGCTTCATTGAAGCTCTTCATAAAATCCACCATCGTCCCATAACCAACTTTTTGTCCCGAAGTGTCGGTAGATTGGGCGTGTTCAAGGAATTGTTCCTTCCATGATTTGGCATTCTTCTCGGTCATGAAGGATGTTATGTAGATGATCTTCTGCTTGTCGGTGGTGTAAAGCTTTTCATTGATGTCAAAGTGCAGATTGCACGACTGGATAAACTCGCGAGAGTTATCACGATCTCCATCAAAACAAATCGGTTGACCGATCTTGTATTCGAATTCTTTGGTCGACATGGTTGATGATTCTTCTGGTGAGTTATACTTTCTCGGTGCCTACACGCGCTGTCTTGCTGTCCGTTAGGGCTTTCTTCTGTCAGAGGGCTTCTCTCGACAATCTGCTCAGCGTACGCGTACGCTAGTCTGCTGATCTAATCGATCAGGGTTCAGGGTCGAAGGCTGGATAGTCGACGATCAAAATAGACTTTAATCTTTTGTTACGAACTGGGGTGGCGTCACCAGCGACAGTGAAAAGACACAGACGGTCTGCTGGGAGTTCTTACAACGTTCAAAAGAGAACAAGGTGAAAGTACATGGAACGCGTTCCGAGTACGATCAAGGGTTCAGCCTCAAGGATAAGTCCGAGAGGTATCCGTGAGAATAGAGACTAAGGCTAAGGAGTGCTTAGACTTAGAGACGATTCAAGACGACTTAGGTTGGAGACCTAAGTGAAGGAGATTCCAGGTAAAACCCAGTAAGATTAAAGTAGGGAATCTACTACAAGTACACTGTGCTTAAATAGGCCAATATGTGCGCACAGACCAAGAGAAACGTGAGAATGTAAGTGCGTATCCAAAGAAGGAAGGCAACTATAGTACAGATGCATTGAGCATATGAGTCAGAGTCATGTTACATAATATACAAGGTAAATGAAGTAGAAAATAGATAGGGGCACATACGATTGTAACATTAACTGACTTCACCCCACCTATCACCATCACTGACTGTCTCCTATGAGAACTACCTCCCATATAGATGAACCACGCTGCAACACACCCTCTCATCACCGAAATGATGTTGGCCATGATGCAACCTCCAAACCTACTTACTGATACCCAGCAAAAACTGCGCTTGAATCCATCATATAAAAAACCCCCAGAAACCATCGAAGGAACTCTGTCCACCCCAGAGATGAAAGACAAAGAGCCAACCTCACTCAAAGCCCACTCTCAATCCACCTGCCCTTACCCCTCTACTCCATGTCTGCCATCTCAGACACCTCACAAAGGACCACACTACTTCCCACAAAATGTTCTTCCAGAAGACAATGATATGAATCAACACCTGAACCCCTTACCTGAACCCCTTACCTGAACCCCTTACCTGACCCACCCTCCTCACCCACCTCTCCCCCTGATACCCCCACCCCCATCCACCATGAAATCACAGGTCCCACCCCTCCAACGAACCTCCTCATGACCCAAGAGTTCAAAGTGTCTTTGTCAGTTGAGAACCTGGCGAGTAGCGCCTTACAGAGTGACTTAAGCAATTCCATGCATGCCCCTGGAAACACTTTGGTGGACCAAGCAATGGGCACTCCACCCAGCCTGCCTACCATGTGCATGCAAACTGCAGAGGAGGATGCAATCCTTGCACACCTCGTGCTAGTGGAAATGAATAGATCTATCCTAATTCAGAATGGCATAAACTATTATACTATACTCCTACAGTTCACCCCTATGCCAGTCGGAGGTTTCCCTAGAGTGCACATGGCCCACTCTGCACAAATCTTTGATCACCTCGACAACAAGGTATTGCTAGCCTGGTTCCAAGTGGAACACCCTAAGTTCATGGTCCACATCTTTGACCCCTCAGGAAAAGATGTTGCAGAAAGGTACGCAATCATTGCGGAACAACTTCGTGCTAGTATAGGAGTCATAGCTGACTTCGTCCAAGAAGCTCCCCCCATCTGTGTCTCCCCCCCACAACCCCAAGGTGGTAGAAAGTCAAAAGACTTCCCTGTCAGTTTCTTAGTACATAAAATACCTGAAGAGACAAAAAACCTCATCGTAAACCAGTGCATCTGGTCCTCCATGGACATCATGTTTGAGGCACTCCCCTTCAATTGCACAAACCCCCTAGAATTATTCTTTTGCCTGTCTGGCTTCACTACTTCGAATACAGACATCATCTGGAAGGCCGTCGTGGACGTCTGGGCCCATTATGACAACAGGCACCACATCAATGACATCTTCTCAATGTGTGGCTTCCCAGATGATGAATTAGTTTACAAAGCCATGCAAGACTTCATTGTTTCCATCCATGTTGAACTCCTTGACTTCAAAATCACTGGAGGTCTCTCCATACCTCATTTCAACATCTTCGTGTCTAGCCCCACCAATGATGCTAAAACCTGGACAGACTTACATGGTTTCCTCCACATCTTGGAATATCCAACTGGCCTAGACAGCTGTAGGATAGCAGCAGCTCTATACCCCTGCCAGATCTGCCACTCCCTCGCACACCCCCGCAGCCTATGCCCATTCCCACAAGTTCTGCTCTGGAATGGCCCGAAGTTGAGCACCAGGAACATGACGAACTCATCCCGTCAAACGGAGAGATGCAGGGGCAGTATAACTTGCCGTAACTCTTAACATCATCATGCATCATTATCATTATCTCACCAGTATATATGAAATGTACAGACACCCCCCACATACATGACCATGACCCACTAAGCACCCCTCAACCTTGCTACTGATTCTATGTATCTGTACTCCCCCGCACTAACCACCATCGTGAATATATCCTGTCGCTACCACCACACCCACAACACTAAGACCAATAAAAATGCATTCCAATGACTCCAGCCTAGGCCTGGCACCTACTAGCCATGTGAGCTGTTGAACAGCAATAATGGTTTGTTGAGATGTGAATCATTAAACATAGACCCCTGCCCAAATATACTGACTGCAAACAGGGCAGGAAAGCAGGTGTCGTCTCACCAAAGCATGGTGCATGCCAGATCATGGATACCTATTTAGGTTTGGATGAGCCATTGTGATGAACAAACTCACGCTGGGCTTGAAATGACACATTTTTGTATAGGTGTCAACTGGCAATCATTATCCTTACCCTCTTGGCTTCACTGTCCCTTGCCATGATGTTTTACCATGCATTACCCCTATCTAACAGTATCATTCTGCACTCCAGAAGCCTCATTGCAGCTTAACGGCTGTACTACAGCAACTTTCCCACAAAGCAGTGATCTTCAGCAATCTCCGTGAACCCATTAGGCATCCTCAAGCAAGATTTACTGTCCATCCAATGTCCATCCAGTCTCGCCGGTACATGATGTTTTGTAAACTGTAGTGCAGTCTTATTACATGTTGGCTGCATGTTTTTCCTATTCCTTCCATCTCCATAGCTATTCTTTTGTATAAAATTCCTAGGTACCTGTACTCATTCCTTACTTCCCTCCTATAGTACACACAGCACTTAGGAATAGTCACCATTACTGTCACTACGAGATAAAGTCCTTTACCAAAGTCACTGTCTCTTAAGAATTGCTTTACTGCTGCATGCACCACTGCTCTTTACCGCTTTCCCATGCTTCATCACTACTTCACCGCTTGTTTTACCACCAAAGTTCCCACGCTTTACCGCAGTTTTACCGCTGACACTACTGCTTGCCTACTGCATTCCCATGCTTACCGCTAGTTTTACCACTAGTTTCCCATGGACCGGAGGTCACCACTAGCATCTCACTACCTCTGACAGCATTCTCGCACCTCAGGTTGGGTATTATTGAACTATACTAACTAGCATTCCCTTTAGGGTCGAACATTCTTGCCTCGCAAGTGAAGCAGACTAGGCAGAGCTCTAGACTTGCATACTAGCTTAGGCCATGGTTTATCTACAGCCCAGGCTAGATTGTATCTTTACACCGTGCTGAGAGGCTGAAGTTCTCACTAGTAGTCAATAGTAATGACCTGGGCATTACTATCTGTCGAAAATGCTAACATAGTCCACTGCTAGTTGGTCAGGATATGCCAGCTCTGAGTTACATACACAATTGTACAGTAGCTCTAGTATGACGATCACCCCAACTACACCTTTATACCCCCCCAGCCCGATCCCTCAATTGGTTTTGTTCTCGCCCTCCAGATGTGGAGGAGGGCAGCCTCGGCCACTGGGAGGCCCTTTGATGACCATCCTGGGGGTTCTGGAAGTGGAGATACCCTACCCAGTGTAAAGATACAATCTAGCCTGGGCTGTAGATAAACCACGGCCTAAGCTAGTATGTGAGTCTTGCGCTCTACCTAGTCTGCTTCACTTGCAAAGGCAAGAACGTTCAACCCTAAAGGGAATGCTAAGTTAGTATAGTTCAATAATGCCCAACCTGTGGGTGCAGAATGCCGTTGGAGGTAGCGAGATGCTAGTGGTGACCTCCGGTCATGGGAAACTTGCGGTAAAACTAGCAGTAAGCATGGGAATGCGGTAGGCAAGCGGTAGCATGAACAGTAAAACTGCAGTAGTACGAGCGGTAAAACTGCAGTAAGCGTGGGAACTTCTGTGGTAAAACAAGCAGTAGTGTAGCGGTGAAGTGCAGGAAAGCGGTAAAGACGAGCGGTAGTGTGTGCAGCAGTAAAGCAATTCTTAGAGACAGTGACTTCAGTAAAAGACTGTATTCCGTAAGAGACAGTAGTGGTGACTATTCCTAAGTACTGTGTGTACTATAGGAGGGAAGTGAGGAATGAGTACAGGTACCTAGGAATTTTATATGAAAGAATAGCTATGGAGACAGAAGGGATAGGATAAACACGCAGTAGACATGTAATAAGACTGTACTTCAGTTTACAAAACATATGTACCAGCGAGACTGGATGGACATTG
Source organism: Suillus spraguei (assembly GCA_016800925.1). Taxonomy (NCBI): domain Eukaryota; kingdom Fungi; phylum Basidiomycota; class Agaricomycetes; order Boletales; family Suillaceae; genus Suillus; species Suillus spraguei. Next base: position 27,286 of record JABCPU010000520.1, on the reverse strand, counting down.
GACGGACAGTAAATCTTGCTTGAGGATACCAAATGGGTTCGCGGAGATTACCGAAGATCACCGCTTCACGGGAAAGTTGCTGCAGTACAGCTGCTAAGCTGCAATGAGGCTTCCAGAGTGCAGAATGATACCATTAGATAGGGGTAATGCATGGTGAAATGTCACGCCAAGGGACAGTGAAACCGGAAGGTAAGGATAATGATAGCTATGCGACACCTATACGAAAATGTGCCATTTCAAGCTCAGCGTGAGTTTGCTCATCACACCGGGCAAAACCCCACTCAGTCTCAGACAATGAGTGGGAATAACATGAACACACTGTGTAACCACTACCATGACCACCTATACACCCAATCACAACCTCCAAGGCCTACCCGACCCAACATACCCATCCCCAACCCGACGACCCACCTTCCTCCTGCACCCAACATCAACCAGAACCCCATACACCAAAACCCTGCGCAAACCAAACGCCCTCTGAACACACCAACACTGAATGCAAAATGAGAGCAAATATTAAAATCACAACACTAAACATTAAAGGTCACACATCAATGAGCCTTGGGCAAAACCAAATCTCCAAATGGACAGCCATCAACCAAGAAATGAGAGATCAACGGATCAGGATACTGTGCACACAGGAAACACACTTGTGCCCTGAGCATCAAACACAAATAGACACACTGTATGCATGAAGATTAGTAGTCCTGAACTCTAGCGATACAATGCGCCCTGGCAGCTCAGCTGGCATAGTGTTCATACTCAACAAAGAGATTATAAACACCACTAGCGCCAAGATACAAGTCCTAATCCCAGGATGAGCAGCCCTTCTCTCCATTAGATGCCATGACAACAAAATAATAAAAATATTAAATGTGCATGCACCAAATAACCCAAATGAACATCCAAACTTCTGGAACAAAATTAAAACTGAATGGCTCAGACTAAGCCCCAGTGCCCTGGATTTCATGATGGGCGACTTCAATCTCACTCAAGATCCAATTTACCAGGCCCCAGCGCAATGTAAAGATACAACCTAGCCTGGGCTGTAGAGAAACTACCTCCTAAGCTAGTATGTGAGTCTTGCGCTCCATCTGGTCTGCTTCACTTGCTAAGCAAGAGTGTTCAACCCTAAAGGGGGATGCCTGTTAGTATAGTCAAGTAACTGTCAAACCAATGTGCCAATATGATGCTGTGGTCAGCGGAGATGCTGCCGGAAATAGTGTTGTAAGTAGCGGTACTATCATGACTAGAACAATGCCTGAAAATGTAGCATTGAGCGAGCAATAGCAAGTGGTGATGTCAGTGGTAGCAGTAAGGTGCAAGTGGTGCAGGAGAAACAATAAAGAAAACCATGGTACTTTCAGCAGTAAAGCAGCGGTGTGCATGGAGTCAAGTCAAAGTAGGAGTCAAAAGTCCAGCAGTAACGGTGAATGAGCAATATCAATTAACAAGTGATAAGGAAACTAAAGACTAAGTCTACTACTGGGTGGTTCCAGAGCTGGACACTAATCCTGACCTATAGTATGGTGAAAATAAGGTGCTGTTTGCACCTTTGGCGAAGTGTGCACCTCACTGTGCCTTTCCCGCGCCTTCTGTGCCTTTCATGTTTGAGCACACTTCATTGCGCTTAATCATGTACATGCTTAAGCATGCCTCGGAGGCGCTCAGGTGCACACGTAATAGTGGAGAGGTTGGGGATTTCTCAAGTGAGCCTCATGGTGTCTTAGCGAGCTCATTCTTATCATATCATGGACCCTTGTCATGTAATTTTCCCTCAGTTGTTCTCTCATCCTTCCTTTGGATAGCAGCTGAGGTATGTACTTACTGTCATTAATATTGACTTTATATCTGACTATGTAGTAGTGTGGTATATGCCACTTTTACTTAGGTGAATAATAGTTGTTCTCTCATCCTTCTTTTGGATAGTGGCTGAGTGCAGTATACACCGCTTTTACTTATTTTTGTCACAACGCTGGTCACTTTCTGTTATTTTTTTGTTCCTCTCGGACCCTACTAGGTCAACACTTATAGAATTGCTAATTCCTGGTTTTGACATCAAATGTCTTCAGTGACCAAAGATTTGTATCGCGCACTTGATCTTGTGTATCGTGCACTTAAATGTTGTGTGTCGCACACTTTATGTTGTGTATCATGCACTTTAGGTCATATCACGCATATTATTATTATTAAAGTTCCATTTGAAGCATCATATGAGAATGTCATGGATGAGGTTATAATGCAAAGCATGAGTAAAACAAAATGACAATGCTCACAATAATGGGATTCAAAGTAAAAATATAAGGTTCTGAAACGTTGTCAAATTCTTTCAGAACTCTACGGAACGTCGGCAGACTACGAGCGGAGTCTGAATTCGAACTTTGGTCCATGCGTACACCATGCCTCCTGTACGCCCTCGAGTACGATGTTCAGAGCGACTTCAGACACTAACTCAAACACTCACTAGTCCACCAATAGCTATCCAAATGCAACCTGTCCGTGGTACTAGGGGAAGGGGTGCGATTTCTCGTGGTACAAGGGGACGTGGGGTGGCTCCTACCTCAGCCAGCGCTGCCACATCTCACAGTGATACTCCTACCAGTGGTATCAGCAAGATCCGGTGGGAGACACCAAACTGCAATCGAACATCTGCGCTCGTGACGTACCTCAGAACCCATCCTGCCGACCGTTGGATATTATTTTATGAAGGAAGGAAATCTCACCATGATGACGGCCCTCCTTCTGGGAGTGACAAGGGCAAAATACACGCAGTAATCGCCAAACAGATATTTGAGAAGGACGAGATGTATCAGTTGATGTATGCTGAGGATCAGATGAAGTTCACGCAGGCTGTGGGCAACCATCTCACTTAGTATGTTTTTCATCTACTTCCTCCCCCCTTTTTATGTATATACTAAGTGCTACATTCAGTCTCAAGGGGAAGTATAAGACTCATCGTGCACGCTTCAAGCAGACAGGTGCTGGAGTCAATCCGGATGAACCTGGTGCCGCAGTGAATCTACTAGGTACGTTTTTTTAAAATAATAATTGAGTGAAACTAAATTAGTTGTAGTGCAAGTTTTAAATGATTTCCCGTGGTATGAAGATCTTGATGAAATCTGGAGAGATAACCCTGCGTATGCTGCTAAAACATTCTCGTCTGCTCCTGGTACGGATCGCGCAGGGGGCCTTAAAGCCCTGACGCAACAAAAGAGCAAAGGAAAAGGAAAAGCATCCCCCCCTCCTGCTCCTGATCACACTGAAGATTCAATGATCGTGGTTGATGATGCTCCCAACACTCGTGATGATGCCCTTAACCCTCTTGAAGACCATTTTCCCGCTAACCCTCTCGAAGACCGTCCTCCTGCTTACCCTCTTGAAGACCGTCCTCCTGCTAACCCTCTCGAAGACTGTCCTCCTGCTAACCCTCTCGAAGACCGTCCTCCTGCTAACCCCCTCGAAGGCCATCTTCTCACCAACCCTTTGTGCAATGTTGACCTACCCTATGATACCACGGACCCTGTCATTGACGACTTTGCCATGGGTGACAAGCTCGATTACGACGAAAATGAGGATGTAGAGCATGAAGAAGCACCCCGGTCCCTCTCTAACAAACGCCCACTGTCTTCCCCCTCACCACCTCCTATGCACACCCGCAACCACTCATCTTATGGAACGTTCAAAAGCCATGTCAGTCGTGTGATGGGCCATGGACCCATACGCTCACCAAAATCGCCATCATCCATTGCATCGTTGTCCATGAAGGCAGTGACACGCTCTACATCCTCAGGATTTTCATCGCCGTCTTCCTCCTCACGCCAACTGAGCACCACGCTCAAAGATAGCACTGCAAAAAAATCTCTCGGGAAGAATATTGGGTCGGAGGTTGGGAGTGTCCGTGGGCAAGTTGAGGCGCTAACTAACAACATGTCATATGTCTATACTGCAAAGGCGGCGGCATCAGAGTACAAGATTGCCAAGGTCAACGCTCTCTGTCAGGAACGTGACCTTGACTTCCAACGTGAGAAAGCTGACCTTGAACGCAATGAGGCCATCGTCATACATCAGCACTGTCAAGAGTCCAAGATTCTTGAGCTTCAAGTTCTCGAAGCTCAAGCTAAGGTTCACGCTGAGCGAAAAGCCACTCTTCAGCTCGAAATCGAGCTTATCAAATTGAAGGGAGGTGCAGCTGATTAGGGTAGGCTTCGTCATCGTCGTCATCGTCATTTGCTTCTGTTACACTAGTGGTTTGTCATTCTCTCGCATCTGGCATCTCGTGTCTTGCGCCTCATGTCTTGCATATTATTCTCCATACATATGTTTACATGCTTACTCCTACATATGTTTTCTATGTACTACCAATATATTTGTTTTGTCAGTTCAACAAATACTCCATCAACTTTGCACGAACTTGGTGGCCAGGAGTACCTTGATATGAGGTGTCTCCAGCACCCACCTCATCTACATCATGGTCTGTGTCCACTGCAGGCATATAGGCCTGGAGAGCTGACTCTTCAGTGGTGCTCTTGATCCCACGATGCTCTTCAAACCGAATCACCATGTTGTGAAGGATGAGGCAGCACTGGACCCAGTAAGAAATATATGCAAGGTGTTTGTCATGCTGCAGTGGGTGTCGAAGTTCTCGAAGAGACTGAAAGCGATTTTTAAGAGCAGCAAATGCATGCTCTACCCAGACACAAACCTGAATCACCAAAAATAAATGGACACAAGAAAAAATCAAATAACACACATACTCTGGAAAGGGCAGTGTTGAATGCCTTCTGGTCACTGGTTAAAGCCCCATTGACAGGCTTCTTGAAAGGGGGGATGCACCATGGTTCTAATGGATAGGCACTATCTGCCCAGATCCAGTGGTCATCTCCAAGAAGTGTTGCATGATGATGGTAAATATGAGTAGATCGGAATGCATATGCATCATGTGCACTTCCAGTGTGACCAATAGCATAATCTGCTATAGCAAGATTGTGGATCATAATAACTTCCTAAAAGAATTTGAATTAGAGAAAGACCTATAAATAAAATAAAATGAAATACCTGGCAGTTGAGGGAGTACTGAGACTTCCTACTATAAAAAGTCTCACCATAGAGACCTGGCTTATCACAAAGAGCTATCAATGATCCATCAGCAGCTAGGATACCATTCCGCCACTCTGGGCAAGTACGGTCCTGAACATACTTCCGGGAATGACCAGCATCATTTGAGTCAAGATCAGGGAAGAATATGAATTTGTCATGCTTGCCAAGCAGGGCAATCATGACACGATTAGTGCAGTTTGTGACTGACCCAACACTAACACCTGCCCACTGGCAGACATCCTCATTTGAGATTGAATTGCCATAGTGGCCAGCACGGTTAAGAAATATTGCAAGTTGGATGGCAACAGGAAGTTGGGGATTGTTGGATTGATTGTGGAAAATGGGATCATCAATGATCTCATTGAGGATATCATCAAATATTTCTGGAGAAACACATAGCTTCTTCTGGAATAGGTGGGGGCGATGCATAGTGAAGTGATCAAGTAGTTGGATCTGTGGGGCTGCATGGGGGCTCATCTGGTCGGTTAAGGACACTAGCAACCTCTATCTCATCCCGAAGAGCAGTGAGTGAGCCAAGAAGTTGAGCAAATTGCTCATGGATTACAAATGAGCCAACACTTGAGGTCCTGGAATGTCCTGAAGCATTGGACATGGACATAGGGGACATAGGGGACATGGGGGACATGGGGGACATAGGGGACATAGGGGACATAGGAGATATAAGGGATAAAGGGGATGGGGTCCTAATATCAGACATAGCTGAGTCTGAACTATCATCATCTTGTGTGGCATGTTCAACCCATGCCATAGCCACATCTAAGCTAGCAGAATCTATCTGTTTGAGCAGTTCTTGACGTTGTGACTGGCGAGGCATTGGGGGTGATATGTTATCATCTCCTATTGATGACTCTGCGCAAGGATTAAGCGGAGTTTGAAATTTGCTTGTGCGTGCGTCTAACCCTAACCCCAAAATTGGGACTTCGATAATTCAAAGCAATCGAAGCGCTAAGTATTTCGAACGGAGTTTAAATTTGGCTTTTCAAGCGGATTTTCAGAACGTTTCAAAGCATCTTTCAGAGCGTTTCAGAACCGTTCCAGAAGGTTCAGAATTTTACTTTGAATACCCTTACTCAAATTTTTACCAGCATGAATGATCATATTTAGCAGGAGCAGAATTACATCTTTCCAGTGTGCACGGTTACAATAGACTCTCATCAGTTCACTGATGGATGTACGGACATAAAGTACCTTCTGGATGCAAGGGGATTCAACGTGCAGTACTATCTATCTTCCTTCCTAGGGTGAAGTAGCATTCCTCATTCACTCCGGTTGACGTTCTCTCTCCCATACTAGGACATACAATAGGCCGAGTGCTGCGACATATTTTTTGCGACGAGAGTGAAGCATTTAACGAAATTTGCTGAGTTGCACAAATGGTCATGAGTGAAGACAATTGCAATCGAAGAGTTGATCCCCAACGATGACATTGATGACCTTGAAGAGTACCAAGTTACCTCGTCTCCAGTCAACGAAGGAAACGTTGTCCAGGAAAGGGGCTACGTCAGAAAAGGAAGGTCTATGTCAAGTTAAGTCAGCATTATCCACTGAGACTACTCGAGACAAGACTGGTAGACGAGCATGAGTCATTGGACATACGCCACTCTGGCTCAGACACTCGTTAAATTGAAGGCAAATACTAGTCCACATTCCTTTCTCCAAAGCCGATTGATTATTGTATGGCGGTGTATATGCAACGTCCATTAAGAAAGCACTTAGATGTTAGCCGGCCACCTCATTCCTGACCAATGCTTGAGCTTGAACTCTCATGCTTCGGTTTGTTGTTCTTGGCAATCCGCTTGGCGCGTGCAAAGATGCCGACCTCCTTATCTCGAATAAAGTTCACGATGACCATCGGCCAGCTGGGGTGTGATGGAAGAATGTCATAGAACTCTGGTGCTAGTGCTCGCAATGCTGGAAGACGTGTCCACGGTATGGAAGGGAAGTCATGGTGCTCGTTGTGGTAGCCAACCTACGCGACATGATCAACGTAGGTAAAAAAAACGTTGTAAAACGACGACGTACGTTGTAAGCCAGGATGTTCAGAGGACCATAATAGCTATAGGTTTCCTGGTTGAGACCATCCCATATATAATGCTCGGCAATGAAGTGGCCTGCGCAAGGATGCAGACTCCCGGCAAAGAAGCTCGAGAAGAGCAAGTATAGCAGGGGGCGTATGCCAAAGGTGCGCACCAAGACATAATTGAAGAGGAGTTGCACAATCACATTGTACAAATGCCATCGGGTGGGCGTTTGCATTCTGACGAAGCCAGGTCTCAGGGCGTAGAAGAATATCTGGAATGTCCTAATATATGGGTGAGTTAAACTGCATGCTAGACGCGACCTGGACTCACGCGAAAAATGTCTTTCCAAGAACGTTATTGAGACAAAGCAGTTCAAAATTTGTGGGCAGAGTTGTGTCTATCCCATCCTCTCCAAGATGTTTGTGATGCTCTATGTGGTATTTCTAAGCATGTCCGCAGTCCCCGTCAGCCCATGTTTGCTCACGCACACGTGTTACACACCTTGAATGCGGCAAAATAGGGTACACCGATTGGTAAGTTCGCAAAAACAGCCAGGGCCTTGTTTGCATTTATGCCCTTAATGCTAGGTTATGCGTGATCTCGTGAATGGCGAGGAAAATATTATGGTTGGCAGTGCCGCCTACGGCATACGCAAAGAACAAGAACGAAAGAGCGGATGGGAGTGTCGGAGATACATGGCAAGATAGAGCTGCAGTGCCACGACAGCTAGCACGACGTATTTTGTGAGAGGTTCGTAGCCCATGAGCTTCGTAACTTCAGGGTGCGCTTTCATGATCACCATGCGTCGCGAGCGGTGAGGTTCCTCTGTCATTATCCACAAAATTCTGTGGGGTCTTTGGGTGGACCTGGGTAAGATACACCATCATCTTGTTCAGAAGGAGAAACGACGGTTGTCCGACGTGGAGAACGTTTCCCTTCGGTGAAAGACTCAGCCCACCGAAGTAGCTGAAGTCTAGTAAAAAAATCAGCTCATCCAAGGCGAACTAAAAAACCAAATTACCATCTCTGACCCTGTCCCTTGCAAACTGATTGTGCTGCCATGGAGCATGTCCAGGCTTTGTCGTCTTACTAATAGTAACCGAAGTTTCTTCAACCGGAATTTGGTTGCGGCATCCGCCGGTTAGGCGTGCTCATGTTCTACGTAATACATCTAGCCTTTCTACATAACGTCCCTCACCGCCCCTCAATACTCAATATTCAATCAGTGTCATCGTAAGTATGATAGTCTACTCCTTACTTGGCATTTAGTTTCTGCTTCTCCTGCTCAACACTGGCCTCTCTCCAGTCCCTGCCTTTGTACAAGACCAGCAAAATCATGCACTCAGCGACGATTATCAGACCTGCCCAGAGAGTATACAGACCACCATCACCAATCGCGTCCTAGACTAGCCTCAGATCCTGCCTTATGCAAATTGTTATAACCTGGACTCACTTGTAAAGGCACCGCAACCTCCGCTGAGACAAAAGCAGACAGACCACGGAAAGAACTATTCGTTGCTACTGCCGTCGATGAGCGGCCAGTGTTTGCGTCGACAATGTATGCCAGTGTACTTGTGTAGATCCACCTATCGTGGATGAGGGCAGAATACAATATAAAACGGAGTGAACGTACGTAGATGTAAATCCTGCAAGGAACAGCATCACACACACAGCGGCGATATTGACTCGCTTCTGGCACACCCAAGCGTATCCAACTATAGATAGAGGTAACCATAACATAGCGATTTTCGTACTCTCGAGGCGCATCTGCATGAATTTGCGTCAGCCATATACTGCGCTAGAGTTAGTAGTTCAATATTCACCTCCGGAAAGCTGACTCCTCCGTTTGCGGCCTTGAGCCGAGCAAGTGTCCGATCGGACCAACGACCACCCAATGTGCTGCCAGCTACGGAGCCTGAGATAAGTAGACGAGTCAGGCTAGTGCCCCCAATTTATTTGTAATTCACTCACCAAGACCATATGCAAGCAAAACAAGGCCGATCTTCAGCGCATCATAATCATAATACATCGACAATGTTCTTGCGCATGTATACGTAACACTAAAGCTAAACGCAAACGTTAAGCCTGGCGCAGGAGGGCATACAAATACGTTTCAGCAAAAAAAAAAAAAAAAAAGAGGGCACACACCTGATGCTACCAAGATAACAAAGTTGCTTTTGCGGCTGGCAACCGGAGATATGGAGGGAAAGGGTTGACGTCAACCATGGACAATTTTACGTCTTTAACGGCCGGTGCTGGTATGGCCGGCTGCTGTGCTTCGATATCTTTCGAAGTCGTCTGGTTTTCTCCACCCGCTTCTGACTTCGGAATATTTTGCGACTCTTTCTTTGCTTCCGGAGACTGCTGCTTTCGGAGTCTGGATTTCAACACGTTCTGATAAGTCACACTCCTCTCCTTCCTGAAGGTGTCCTTGAACAAGAAAATGAAGGCCGAAAAGATTATACCTGCCCAGATGACTAAGAACCAGAAAACAGCCCGCCAGCTGAAGCCTTGCGTGAGTGCACCACCAAAGAGTGGTCCCAACGAGGGACCGAGAAGAGGTGCAGAATAGTAAATACCCATCATTGTACCTCGTTGATGTGGCTCGTATATATCGGCCAGAGTGGCAGCTCCAATAGCAAAAATTGCGCTTGACCTCCCTCAAGTGAGCACGAATACGAGTGATTGAAGAACTGTCCTACCCTGCAGCTTGCACAATTCTCATGCCAATCACCAAACCAATGGTTCTTGACACGGCCACGATTGCAGATCCAATCATAAAAAGTGCGATGGATAGAAGGTACACAAACTGGGCTCGGTTGTATCAACAAACGACCCTATGAATGTAACTATAAATACAAACCTTGCGACCTTTTATCTCGCTAATTGCACTCCAGATGGTAGGAAAATTGCCTTGAACGAGAATGAACATGGACAAACTCAGGCTGATGTCTCCGGTGCTGGCGTGTAGCTGTTGCTCGATTTGAGCATTGGAAGCTGTTCCCTGGCTGTTCAGAGAATATTGGATACAATAGGACGACAGACGCAACCTACGGTTTTGTATGTTCACTGCCAAACCCGAAATCAGCGAGGCTGCAGATATAATGAACAACATAGTGGACTGTTATTGTTGTGTTTAATCAATTCCTACTGACATATTAAGATAGAAGGACTCACCTTCTTCGTGTCTGACCATATTCGAGGATCGTCCTCGACCACTGCATGTTCTATGTCAAGCTTAATGGGTTCACTTGACAACACTGAACTGGGGGAGGACATCTGAGTATCAGTATAAAATTCCGTTTTCCGGACTTCTATAGGTGACAAGTTCGTGCTCTGGCTTTCTGCCATGGGCGTAAAATGACGGATACACGAGTTGAAGATTACATTATAGTGTATCATTTTATAAACGGTTCATGGATAACGCGAGCGCTAGAAAGCGAACATCATTGTGCCAGTGGCGATGATAAGAATATGCTGGACATAAGGACTCCACCAATTACAGTGTGTCGGACAATGTGACCGATGGAGACTCCATTAATGATGTCCTCGTTTCAGATCGCCGTCGACCGAGGAAGGCCCCCGAAGCCAAACGACCCGGTTATGTAAGTTATCGAGATTTACATTTTGTATTGCAATCATTGACTAGAGAGCTTCTGTCATACCACGGAATGTCGGATGCCCGGAGGTGAAGTCGATCTAATAATAGGAAAAGATGACTGCTCAAGTCATCAGTATCCCTTCATTCATTATGTAGGATGTTCTGATGGAAGGACTTTGACATGTCCACGACCTAAGTCCTGCAGTCAAAAAGAATTGAAAATGTTTATTACAGTAGACACAGCCAATAACGCCGAAAGGAAAGTACTTGCCGCGTGTCTTATGTCCCTTGATTGTTACTTTGTCGTCCGTTAACGCGTTGGCTCGATGCCGGTGAACGTGACGTACAGCGAAAACGTCTCAGTCCTGATCATTATATAGTTCTCACGGTTACAACATCACATGACGGACTCACAAGTTCGTTCCAGGACTTCAATCAGCAAGTCAATATTCAACTATTACATTACTATGACGGATTGGTTGGGTTCGAAGGTGCGTAGCCTAATGAGCCGATACGTTATGTATGTCTGACAGTGCGCAGAAATGAACATCTTCAAAATACTGCCAATTTGCTAAAGGGGTGTATCAGAGCAAAGTCAGCAATAACATGCCAGGATCTTGAAAGTAAACCATCTCTTGCCACATTTTATCTGGAAGTCGAATCCTTGCACTCGCGGTGACTCGGATTGCAACTATCTCATCACCGCTTTTTCGACGGGGACTGACGTGGCCAAGATGCACAACATTGTCATCGTGTTCGCTGGCACTTATCATATAATGAGCCACCTCAGGCTAGTATGACATTAGTTTCCAGTAAACCATGTTCTCCGCTGCATTCTTGTTGATACTCCTGACTTTGCCAATTATGGGATCGCCCGTTGAAGTTCTCAATTCCCTCATCACCCTCCCCATGACCAGGAGGCTAAAATTCTTCGATAATACCAACCTGATACAGCACGATGAAGCTCGCGTGGCGGCCTTTGGAGACTACATTACGCATGACCGACTTGCTAATTTTCTTTTGACAGACATTAATTTTGGCTACACTGTATCAGTTGACATTGGCTATCCCCCCACAACTTGTAAGTTCAACACTGAGAAAATATGCGGCTGCTAATGTATTATTGAAACAACTTGCTTGTCGACACCGGGAGCGCGATCACATGTCCTGGCGCCGGCACCACGTACGTCCAAAGCGATACCAGCTTCAACACTGGACAGCCTATGAGGGTTCGAAGGTATGACATATAACAATATCATAAGTTGCGAATACCTACCATCATTTATAGGAACGCTATGGACTGATACCCTCACTCTCCCGGGCCCTAATGCGCTCACCATTATGAGGATGCCAATCGGCATTGCTTCCGAATCGCCCGGCATGCCTAGTGACGGTGTCCTTGGCATCGGGCCTTCAGTCTTGACACGCGGCTCCCTGACAGATTTACCGGAAAGAACGATCCCGACTGTCACTGACCTCATGTATAGCCGACACACCATTGCTCATCCCCTTGCTAGTTTATCATTCCAAACCGCCTCTCGAGATACAAACAGCGATGGAGTGCTCACCTTTGGTGCAACTTCCCCTGCCTTGCACACCGGAAAATTTGCTACACGTAAGCTACCTTAGCCCTTGGATCAATCAATCCAGACTGATAGTAATTGTTGTGTTTCAGTCCTATTACCACTGCTGGCGCATCGAGCTATCGGGGTATCGACCAGAGTATCTCCTATGGCTCCGTGGAGACAGAATTACTGGTATCGTCCATTGTGGCTGCACCTTTCTTTACATTCCGACCAGTGTGTATTCAGAGCGCAGCCAGTAATATTGTCTCACTAGCGTTCGATAGATGCCTATCAGACTTATAAATCTATAACCAACAGCGATTTAGCGGCGAATGGTTGTCTCGAGATTTCCCTTGAACAGTACAGTGACCTAGAAAACCATATTGGCTACGTATGTCAATTCTGTCAGCCTTTACGCCCCTTGTTCACCATTTTGCAGGAAACCTACAGTCTCACCCTAATGCCCAAATCTGGCCTCGGTTTCTCAACAGCAAGATCAGTGGTAATGGAAATGCTATATATCTCATTGTTAAAGACATGGGCACACGCATTGCCCAAGGTTCAACTTTATGAATGGCTACGTATTCCTCCAGCCCTTCTACACCGTGTTCGATACCAAAAACTCCCTCATCGGTTTTGCCGAAACCGCGTTCACACATGCCACCACCAACTAATATGGAATTGCCCAAGTATACGAAGCATCGGTTTTTAGACGCAAAGCAACATACGGATTTGAAAGTTGTACGGACTCTTCGAGACTATAATGCTATAATGATACTTTCAAACTGCAAAGTGGGATACATTGTCTAGCCATATTATCGCATCATCCGGATGGATGTATCCCAAATATTGCTTCTCCACAATACACAGCCGCATTTCGCGCATTTTTGAAACTCGGTTCATGGTCCACATTTGGTGGAGGATATTATGACGTATTTGTATGTATTTGGCGGGTCCTTCCAAGTTCTATCAATCGGACGACAAACTTCCGACGACGGGCAGTGATACTGTATATGTATTCTGTATTCTGTATTCTGTATTCTGTCCCCCTTTGAGCTAATAGTCTTCATTCTTAGGTCTTGTGGTATCCCAATTCAAGTGTAGCCCCGGTCTCATTAACAGGGTCCACAACTCACTGCGTGAATTCTCCGCCTTCCCTGCAGGTTTTTCGCTGCACTCGGTCGTCCACGAGCGTGCCTTTTGACAAATAATATGACGTTTTTCCCTACAAGGTATTGCATTACTAATATTCAACCAGCTGACAAGGCTTATCTACCTCAAGTTCGAATGGATCTGATTAGGTGACTACAATCCTTGAAAAAAAATCGCCCATCTCGGACCTCGGTGGAGTTTCGAAATTTTGCAAACGTTTTTCTGACTGCACCCAGAGAGTTGAGTTATTTTAACAATTGCCTTCTGTTGCTGAAAATAGTTGTACTCGGTCCGAACATGACCCTAATCGATTACCAGTAAGAGCAACTTCTGCACTCACCCTTGATGTGCGCGGGAGTCGGGACATTTCCAAAGGCTCTATGCTCCATACAGGACTCTTCCTGTACTAGCACAGCTTTCAAATGAATTCTCACACGGCTCAAAAGTAATGGTCGAGGGACATGTGATGATGAAGATACTAGAGTCTTCGTAGCTCGTCAGTGGTAATTGTACCTCCACTTTTCTTCTGCTTCAGTGCGATCTAAGCGTTGAATAGCGCCCGTTTGATATGGGATTGCCCTTTGGTGTCCTTTCTCGCGGTTGTGCTGGGAGAAATTTCACTGACATCTGTCTGAACTTCAGATCCGACCCCCAACGTAGATATTCTGTAATGTGACGATAAATTTTTCCAGGGCCGAGCCTCGATAGCTGTATCAGTTTAAATTTCTAGAAGTGAGTTCAATTTCTCAAAGCATGGCCCTAGAGGACATTTGATTACGCCTTTGAAAGGAAGGATTCGTTATCAGGTGCCAGGGGCATCCTGATAGTAGTGAATAATGAATGATTGCAGGGTTGAGGAAGATGATTCTGAGGTCATGATGATTAGGGAAGGGTGCTGTCACGGTAATGTTATGATAGCCCTTTGGTCGAGACACAGTGATATGACATCCCCACCCCATTCCACTTATAGAGCAGCGATCGAGTGTTCGAAAATTTGCAGGATCGGCATCTTCGTACAAATTGTAATACGAACTGTCACCTTGGGAGAAGGACAACCTATCGAGTTGGTACGTCCTGGATGTTTGATACCAGGCCATGGCACATTTAGCCAAGAATAGCGAGCATGGCTTTAAGCCGGTTTCTGGTAAGTACCCTGAGTCCAGGGTGCAATGTCTTGTTATAATTATCACTCTACCACCATTCGGCTGCCAAGTTGTCATTGTAACGTAAGAACGGCTCTGATCATTGGTAAGCTGTAGCATTTCTGCAGAGAATACCTGAAATACACTCTAACGTTCATCACGAGTGTGCTGTAGGAGCCGAACAATTTCGGAGTGGCGACAGGTCACCCCTATCATATATCAGGACCCTCGGTTCTTTACTTCAAACTCTCCGAGTCAGTGAGCAAACAAAGTCTAGGCGACCTCACCCTGAAGCCATGGCATTCACAACGAAAAGACCCCGGAACTCAGCGGACATGTTCGCTTTAGTTTAATGTTCCAGCCATCCACTGTCGAGCGGTAACTAGACTCGTGACCAGTCTGGAATACTTAGTACGTCTTTGAGATAAGAGAGTTGACGTCAACATGGTCAGGCCGGTCAGAGTGGCGTAGCAGGCGCTTCCGCAGAATTTGAAAAATTGTAGGTGCCGATAATGCCGTCTGTACTCGTGACACTCTATGATATCCAACGGATTGTGTACGGACCCGTCCGATGATCTAGTCCTGCTACATCCACGTCAAGATTGATAGTGAGTTTTAATATCGGTTCCATACCACCTCTGTCCCTATCTGCTTCGGACCGAGGGATTTTATCAACACACTTTCCCGAATACAGCAGCAACAAGTCCTCAAAGTAGTCGTATGACATGATTTTCTCTCTTAGGGAACGAAGTATCCGAAGTTATTCCAGCTCGAAAGTCTTTGACCGTGACAGTGTATTTTATAAAGTATCGTAGCCAGGAGAGACTGCAGTGCGCACACAGGTCGATCGTTTTAAAGACGAGCTTTCAATTAACAAGCAGGGGCTGTTAGCAATCTGAAACATATTATTATTTTTGCGAGCGGATGTTGGAAATTTGTGATTCGCTCACGGCAGACATGTCTTATACGTTTCTTCTTCAGTTAAAATCATCTTGTCCTCTCAATATTCGCATCTTTGTTTTCCTTTGCAACTTGGCAGTATGTATAGTGGGGAGAGAGACTCAACGTAGCCATGGAGTCACCTCTTGCAGGTTTGGCCTTCCCTATTTCTGCATTGACCTTGTCGGTAACAATCAAAATAGCAGCGTGGTTGCAAAACAACGCTAAGCTGCTTGCTTGCTCGCTCATCAGTCTCCAACTTGAAATCCTGCAACAGCCTTGCTTTGAAAAAAAAAGAAGCTTTGGCCTCGATCATCGACCCTTGCAGCTTGGTGACAATGAAATAACTTTCGTTGTGCTCAGAATACTAATCCTCCGTGGTATGCGTATGAGTGCTATGGACCTCCTACTGCACTTTATTTCAGAAAAACCCTGCGTGGCACAATGGAGGGAAGACTTTTTTTTCGAAGCGAGGCTATTGCAGGATTTCGTAATATGTTCAAGTTGGAGACTGATGAGCGAGCGAGCAAGCAGCTTAGCGTTGTTTTGCAACCACGCTGCTATTTTGACTGTTACCGACAAGGTCAATAGGGAAGGCCAAACCTGCAAGAGGTGACTCCATGGCTACGTTGAGTCTCTCTTCCCACTATACATACTGCCAAGCTGCAAAGGAAAACAAAGATGCGAATATTGAGAGGGCAAGATGATTTTAACTGAAGAAGAAACGTATAAGACATGTCTGCCGTGAGCGAATCACAAGTTTCCAACATCCGCTCGCAAAAATCACTCCTTTTTAGCTTCCTATGCTGAAGGCACAACGGGTCGTGGACTCGTTCTATATAGGGCTCCGTGAAAAGTACCCACGAGTTTTTATTGACTGTACACGTGCGACGGTGGATTCGGCGCCCGTCCCCTGACGTGGACACGGTTGCTAGTGGTTCTGTCCTTGTTGACAAGCTAGCGAGTCTGTTATCGACAGGGTAGGAAATATTGCACTTACTCGTGGAGGTAGAGATATCACCCATTATGATGGTGTTGGGTCACTGGAGTCATGTGGAAGGTGTCAACAGATGTTCGCAGCGAACACCACATCCTAGCTTGCTCAGAAAGTTGAATCTTACTAGTCTTACTAGTATATAATCATCAAGTCCGCATTTGTTACGAAGGGTTGATAAAGAAAACTAATATGCTAGAAATGCGAGAAAGAGATAAGCTTACATGTCAAAAATGTGAGAAGATCGAAGTGATGAAGCTCAATTCAAGGTAGAGAGGAAAGTAAGGGAAGGGAACGTGCGGGGAGTGACGAGCCAGTCAAATTTGTCGGAAATAGTTTCCGACCATACGATACTCGTGTCGTCATGGGGTACGATAATTGTCGGAAAAAAACCTTAGCCTGGCCCACCAGATTACAAGTTTAGTCAACGCCTTCAGGCCATCAACTTGAGCCTCAAAATCGAAGCGAACAATGGCAATGTCGAGGGTCTTTTCGTTACGAATGCCGGGTGTTGGGACTGAGTTTGCTCAGGGTTTGAACAGAGCAAGGTCCGACTGATAACAAGGCAAGTACGTGTGAGACGGTGACTCTAAGCTTCCCCTCGCCGTGTCAAGTCATGGGTAAGTGTGCCCAAGCGCAGTTGCCACGGTCCGATCACAACCGGCGGATGCCGAGCCAGCAATCAAATTCCGGTAGAAGAAACTTCGGTTACTCTCACTGTTAGGTATTTGCTAGGGCACTGTCCACTTTAATTCACGTTCATTCGTAATAGACGACAAAGCCTGGACAGGCTCCATGGCAGCACAATCAGTTTGCAAGAGGACAGGGTCAGAGATTGGTAATTTGGTTTTTTAATTCGCCTTGGATGAGCTGATTTTTTTGCTAGACTTCAGCTACTTCGGTGGTGCTGAGTCTTTCACCGAAGGGAAACGTTCTTCACGTCGGACAACCGTCGTTTCTCCTTCTGAACAAGATGATGGTGTATCTTACCCAGGTCCACCCAAAGACCCCACAGAATTTTTGTGGATAATGACAGAGGAACCTCACCGCTCGCGACGCATGGCAATCATGAAAGCGCACCCTGAAGTTACGAAGCTTATGGGCTACGAACCTCTCACAAAATACGTCGTACTAGCTGTCGTAGCGCTGCAGCTCTATCTTGCCATGTATCTCCGACACTCCCATCCGCTCTCTTTCCGTTTCTTGTTCCTTGCGTATGCCGTAGGCGGCACTGCCAACCAGAATCTTTTCCTCGCCATTCACGAGATCACGCATAACCTAGCATTCAAGGGCATAAATGCAAACAAGGCCCTGGCTGTTTTTGCGAACTTACCAATTGGTGTACCCTATTTCGCCGCATTCAAGGTGTGTAACACGTGTGCGTGAGCAAACATGGGCTGACAGGGACTGCGGACGTGCTCAGAAATACCACATAGAGCATCACAAACATCTTGGAGAGGATGGGATAGACACAGATCTGCCCACAAATTTTGAACTGCTTTGTCTCAATAACGTTCTTGGAAAGACATTTTTCGCGTGAGTCCAGGTCGCGTCTAGCATGCAGTTTAACTCACCCATATATTAGGACATTCCAGATATTCTTCTACGCCCTGAGACCTGGCTTCGTCAGAATGCAAACGCCCACCCGATGGCATTTGTACAATGTGATTGTGCAACTCCTCTTCAATTATGTTTTGGTGCGCACCTTTGGCATACGCCCCCTGCTATACTTGCTCTTCTCGAGCTTCTTTGCCGGGAGTCTGCATCCTTGCGCAGGCCACTTCATTGCCGAGCATTATATATGGGATGGTCTCAACCAGGAAACCTATAGCTATTATGGTCCTCTGAACATCCTGGCTTACAACGTACGTCGTCGTGTTGCAACGTTTTTTTACCTACGTTGATCATGTCGCGTAGGTTGGCTACCACAACGAGCACCATGACTTCCCTTCCATACCGTGGACACGTCTTCCAGCATTGCGAGCACTAGCACCAGAGTTCTATGACATTCTTCCATCACACCCCAGCTGGCCGATGGTCATCGTGAACTTTATTCGAGATAAGGAGGTCGGCATCTTTGCACGCGGCAAGCGGACTGCCAAGAACAACAAACCGAAACATGAGAGTTCAAGCTCAAGCTCAAGCAGTGATCAGGAATGAGGTGGCCGGCTAACATCTAAGTGCTTTCTTAATGGACGTTGTATATACATCGCCATATAATAATCAATCGGCTTTGGAGAAAGCAATATGGACTAGTATTTGCCTTCAATTTAACGAGTGTCTGAGCCAGAGTGGCGTATGTCCAATGACTCGTGCTCGTCTACCAGTCTTGTCTCGGGTAGTCTCGGTGGATAACGCTGACTTGACACAGACCTTCCTTTTTTGACGTGGCCCCTTTTCTGGACTTCGTTGACTTGGAGACGAGGTAACTTGGTGCTCGTCAACGTCATCAATGTCATCGTTGGGGATCAACTCTTCAATTGCAATTGTCTTCACTGATAACATTTTGTGCAACTCAGCCAATTTCGTTAAATGCCTCACTCTCGTCGCAAAAAATATGTCCCAGCACTCGGCCTATTGAAGGTCCTACTAGAATGCCAAGCGGAGTGAATGAGGAATGCTACTTCGCCCTAGGAAGGAAGATAGATACTGCACGTTGAATCCCCTTGCATCCAGAAGGTACTTTATGTCCGTACATCCCCGAGGCTTCTCGAACGTGCGCAACCCGCGCGCCCGCAAGTCCGAATTGTGCCTCACCTTCCACACCAGGTGATCAACTTGAAGAATCTATATTCGGTCTCGGATGACTATGACGGAATTATCTAAGACGAATACACAAACGATAAACGCTCATCTGGTGGAAGCGGAAATCGCTGATAGTTTGAAGTTCGAAGAAAAGCCGAACTACGGATTGTTGAGGTAGCTGTTCAGGGAGAGGGAAGGATTCATAAGAAGCATGGGGTTTGACTGTTCGACCCCGCTGGATGGAAGTTACACTGGTGCCCAAGGAGTATCAGTTAGATGTCCGATCCACAGGGAGACTTGACCACACTATGAAGTATGCTCCATCGCTCTCTTTGGCTGAGCAAGAGCAAGAAAGCCTTGACCACAGTAACTCATCCCGTATGGCTGTAAAAGACCTGAATTCCCCTATATTCCAATTCTGACTTACCTCGTCCACTGGACATGTTGAATACCTAGTAGCAAATATCGATGGTGTACGTACTAGCTATACTGTAGAGGTAGTAATTTGTGGTGTAGCAGCTGTGAGAGACGATTAACATCTGCAGCTGGGATAGCGCACATACTACTCAGTGTCTGGTGCACTGGCTGGACTTGAGATCAATATAGAAGTTTTTGGCAACGACCATGACATGCCAGTATGCGTCCTGCACTTGACCGCAGTCATGAGGCCGACACTTGCACATATCTAAAAGTCAGTCCTTCCTTTACTATTAGTAGTTGGGCGCCTGGCCAGGCAGTTGCGAATTGTGGTGCATGGAAGTCACATCTAAATTATTGAGTCTATGCTCTGACAGTAGTATATGCTACTATTAGTAACTTTACAGATCGGCATTTATTGTGAGCTTCTGGTAAGTTCTTTGGGTTCTGAGTAAGCTTCGCTATTGTTCCTAAACAATATCTGCGACTTCTTTGAGCTCACCGCATCAGTGTTGATCGATCGAGTCGAAGAAGTCCGATTATTGAAAGTACCATATATCCAGATATTATGATACAGGTGCAACCTCATGATGGGCTGCGTGGCTATCATCATACCAGTGTCTCTTGCCTGTCAGCCCTCGATAATGACGCAAGAGTACCACAACATCCGCAGTCAGCAAAAAGTTATTGATGCTGAGAACCTATCAACCACCGTCAGACATGCAACATTTTCAATCTATCCACACGTACGAGGAGCCACGTCCTTAAAGCAGCAACTCCAGCAGCTCGATCTATTATCTGCCAATTATCGTCGATGAACGTCTTAGTTCCTTTGTAAAATTCCGCGACAAATTTGTTCCTGCCGCCCCGTTGGCATAATGTCAGGTCTTCACGTTGAGTTGGACGTACCGATTGAGAAATATCCAGCGGAACCAAAGCGCCTGCATGACCTTGTCTTCATCTCTCACGTCGTCTATATCAAATATTTCTTCTTCTTTATCGAGGATTACCCATGCGAGGACACCAAACTCATGAAGTGGCAGTGTGTTTAGGAGATCATATAGCCGGGGACCGCCCACGCGGCACGAATAGACACCATCGGACTCAGGTAAGTAAGGATACTGCGCTGTAGGCCCCAGGGGATCAGGTCGGGGAGGGGGTGTTGGTCTTCCAGAAGCATGACTGGAAGGCGCACGAGACAGCGTGCGAGACGATACAGAACTACTACGCGTAGTTGACAATGCCAATGAGCTCGTACGAAGTATCGGGTTATGCCACTTTGGTTTGATATCAAGTTTATTTTCGTCAGGAAAAGGTTGAGATAACACAGAGGTATTTCGTGATGGAGGCTGCGTGGTCGCCGGAGTGTATTCATCATTGTGAAAATTGGATGAGAAGTCGGTGATCTCTGTCGAAGCAGTTCTTGTGGAAGTTGCCGTCATTGCACGTGAATGGGGCAATCTGTGAAGCAGCCATCGTTGCCAATGTTCAGGCAGTAGACATGAAATGATTAGAACAAAACCTTACAGTGGAACATGCCCACCGGCAGGCAATGCAACTGGTAATGCAACATGTCTTGTCAGTGGAAGTTGTACCCGCAAAGTATAGTCATCCTGCATGAGTTTGCTCAATTTCTGATCTCCTGTTACTGCATGTAACCTACCATGTCCCACCGGAAACCTACTCCTAAATGGTCCCACCGGAGATGAGCGTAAAGAATTTGTTGCGTAGGAAATACTCCATGAAGTTCGCAAAGTGGACATCTCCAATCTCCCATTGTCGTCCGAGTCTCCTGTCGTCCTGGATACCTATGTTCGGTGATTTGCGACACGCTGTATATGACCGTAACGGGTTTAGAAGGTGGAATAGTGTGAGACGGATCAATTCCAAGGGACTCGCATCGAATGAGAAATCCTTTGCGGAGGTTTCGTAGTATGAAGGGAAGACGGTGTAATTTTGCGAGCCGGATGGTCGTCAGTGAAACGTTTTCCAAAGCCTCGATAAGGGTATCCGAGGGTATTTCCGCAGGTGCTTCATCCATTTCTGCAACGTCCGATTCTGAGAATGTTTCGGTTTGCTCGCGAGCAGTGCTGTGAGGGGGGATGTCAAGGAGATTCACATACTCCAATTCCTCGCTATCTTCGCGCGCAGGGGCCGGTATCCCAGATTCGTCATTGTCAGATGATTCGCTGTTCTGGGAATTCACAGGACTGATGGAACGTCGCGTCTCGGGTGGAGCCTTCGTCGATTTGCGTCCATATTGAATTTTTCTAGCTGCCTTCACCTGGACACCGGTCTCTCTACATAACCACCGTCAGATAGCACTCGACGGTTGTCATGAG
This sequence comes from Suillus spraguei, assembly GCA_016800925.1. Taxonomy (NCBI): domain Eukaryota; kingdom Fungi; phylum Basidiomycota; class Agaricomycetes; order Boletales; family Suillaceae; genus Suillus; species Suillus spraguei. The sequence continues at coordinate 5,250 of JABCPU010000520.1, read as the reverse complement.
TCTAGACTCACTTGACAATCTCGACAGAGTCGCCTATGGATTCACCACCGTTCAATTTTGACAGCTTCAAACCAACATCGACATAGATTTCACTCCCACTGCTATGTTCGCTTGAGCTGTCGACAACATGGTCCTGGCTGACATCTCTGTTTGCGCTGGACATACGAGGCACGCGTGAAGGTGCCCTGCCGCCTACACCTTCAAACTTCCGCGCGTATTTTCCAGAAAATGGTTCAGTATGTATGTGGAGGCGCATTTGTTGCGATTTAGTGGCATGGTGCTGGTCAACTAAGGAACACTGAGAAGAGTACTGATATCCTAATGACACGATTTTAAACGCTTACGTGCATTGTTGGTTGACTGTCTATCGCGATCCCTGCGTGGGACTAGTCGGCGTAAGCCGCAGAGTCGTTGAGGATAAATTATTGTACGTACCGCCTGCCGACGATTTACCTACAGTACCATGTCGGGAAGATCTCTCGGGAAAGAACGAAGATGATCGAGACGGGAGCTCGTCTCTTCTTTCTTGGGCACCAGATGAACCGAGACCTAGATTGGACCGTCCAGAGTTTTGCCCGACCTTATTACGGGCGACAGGACGCCGCTCCACAGGCAGTGGAAAGTCTGCAATGTTAAAAGTGACTTTCTTTGAACCCCTAGCAGCAACTTCAGTTTGATGCAGGGGTTCGTGGATGGCTACATTTTGAGCAGCATCGATGAAAGCGATCACTAGTGTCATTCATTCATTCACCTTCGGCTAGTTCAAGTTACTTACCAGGTTGTGATGGATTTCTACTGACTGGCCTCGCGTTCAACTCTTGGTCTCTAGGACGAGAATCGATCCTTGCGGTAGTTGCAGATTTGAAAGCAGAAACCTTTACTCCGAGACGATTGTCTGGCCTGGCGTCATTGACTCTGGTGGCAGTTTTTGCAGCAACTAGACTTGTATAGTTATCGGGCCTTGTATCAGTTGGAGGTCTGGTGGCGGGAGCCCGTGCTGCGATGCGAGCGTCTGGCCTTGAGCTGTCAGTGACAGTTTTCGCAGCGACATTGGTATTTGGTCTTGTAGGAATATCAAGCCTTGCGTCGGTGACTTTCCGAGCGCTCTTGACGATACGAGGGGGAGGAGGTACTCGATCCCGTGGATCTGACATGCTGGCACCATGAATATGGATATCGATCAAGCCAATGGTATACGTATCAGTATCATGTCGTCGTTGTCGTTGTATCGCTGGTTATCATTGTGTGACGGTGACGAGTGGCTTCGATTGCACGTGGATGTGACAATTCGTGGATAGTAGTAGCAACTACTACTGTACTACGGCTAAGCTGCTGAGGCAGGGTGGATTCTCTTGGTTTTCTTCTGGCTTAATGTTTCGACTACCAGCATCGCAGGGTCTGCGTACGCCGCAATGCAGTGTACCCACTGGTCTAGTTGTTGTCTGCGGTCCTCGGTCCCAAAATCGAAACAGCTGCGCCCGTTGAACCCCCCACGCTCCGAGATAGGCCCAGTTAAAGTCGAGGTAAATCTCGGGTCTGTATGAAATATTTGATTCACGATATTACCAGTTCAATGAATTCTGAGGTTTGGTTCCAATCATGACGTCAACGCCGCGACGGTACTAAACTCGAATACTATCCAGTACCGACAGCACTCATCAAATCCTAGTATGATGAAAGAGGACTATCCAATGTGATTTCTCTGGGTTTATTTGGGCCCCTCTTCTGAGATCTATAGCGTATGACGGATGATGATGATGATGATGAGTCGTTGTTCTGCCACAAAACATCAGTAAGTCACATCTTGCCACCGCCTCCTGGATAAATAATCACTGTTTCCGCGGGTACAGCATTCGATAAATGTATTGAATTGTGTCTATCGGCCGCGGAAAGAAATTTCAAACCGAGCGGATATCCTATTGTCAGATCTGAGACATCCGATGAGTCATCCTTAGGGGTACTAATCTAATTCATTACAGTGCCACAATTTACAACTGAATTGCGTCGGAACTCCACAAGAGTTCCGCCAAGCATATTGGCTCTAGGATGAGGTACTCTTCCTCTATTCATTGCCGGCGTATAAAAGGAGCACAGATTTTGGCAATACACTTCAACTCAACTCATCAACTCACAATCCATTCACTGTTAATTTTCATCAATAATCATGTACTCTAAATCTATCAGTGTCGCATTCGTCCTCGCTGCCACTTTGGCATCTAGCAGCGCAGTGGTCTTCCCAAGGGGCAACAATGAGGTATGTCACCGTTGTCATTCACTTGCATCAAATCTAATCTTTCGGGCAGCAAATGTCTTCTTACACATCATTATGTACGACTGGTGGTTACTCGCAGGTACCCTCTGCCCCATACACTGCAAAAACCTCTCAGCATTTCAATGCCCGTGACCCTCAAGCTCCTACAGCTTCGCCCACTGTCATACCTACTACTACGCCTACGCCCTCCACCACATCGTCGTCTTCTACCACGCCCACCACTTCGTCATCGTCCTCTACCACACCTACAACGTCTACCACACCTTCGCCTACTACCACGTTTACGCATCCCACTATTACGCCTACTACTACGCCAACGCCAACGACGACGCTGACGCCTACTACTACGCCAACGCCAACGCCAACGCCAACGCTGACGCCTACTACTACGCCAACGCCAACGACAACGCTGACGCCTACTAGTACGCCAACGCCCACGACGACGTTGACTCCTAAGCCTCCTTTTACCACGCCAACACCCACGACGACTGTAACGCCCACTGTCAGGCCAACTCAACCTAATGGTCAGCCAAGCCAGCCGTCCACTTCACCCGTGTCGTGCAATGGTGTCCAGCCATGGCAAGTTAATCTCGCAGTAAGTTGTGTTATCATCTCATCTCTCCCTCCGCTCACATTCGGTTCAGTACAGCGCAGGCGCTCAAGTGATTTTCAACAATCAACTGTGGACCGCTACTCAGTGGAGTTATAACAACAATCCCGAGTCTGCTGCCGGAGAGTGGATTCTGACAGGGCTTTGCAACCAACCGATTAGCAACAAAGTTGATTGTACCGGAGTCCCTGCTTGGAACCAGTTTACTGCTTACTCCGGGGGTTCTAAAGTGATCTATAATGGTCATCTATGGATCTCTACGCAGTGGACTGAGAGTAACAAGCCCGGTGATGCTTCTGGAACTTGGAAGGATTTAGGTGCTTGCAATTAATAGTTCGGACTTCTTAGCTATGGACTTCATCATTGGACATTATGGACTTGATTAGATTTCTTGTATTTATCAATCAATTGTTTTTATTCCCTTTTATTTCTCATGATCACTGCTCATTCACATTGAGCTTTGGATAAACTATCAAATCTTTCTCTTGTCCTTTGGCGCCACTCCCAAGCACCCCTGAGTGCCGGTGCCTGTGGCGATGGACCTCTACTCTTTCGGAGTTGCAATCTGATCAGTGGCAATGACCCAAGTCGATCTTACATATCGAGCACCCCTCCTTTGTATCCATTGGATATTCGTTCATTTAGATTGGTACTCAGTGACAGCGCGAAACGCATCAATTTGAATATGCCAGCAGGCCCTGTTGTCACGTCTAGGTATAGAATATCCGGGGAAGCAAACCATCTTTTGCCACATCTTATCGAATCCTTGCACTCGTGATGACTCGGATCGCAACCATCTCGTCATCGCTTTTTCAAGGTCCAAGGTTCCCGAACGTTGCCATCGCGTTCGCTATCACATATATAATGGCCACCGAGTGTGATATAACTTTCCAGTAAATCATGCATCCTTGTTGACTCGGACACTCTTGTCTTTGGGATCGCCCGTTGAAGTTCGCAACTCCCGCATCACCCTCCCTATGACCAGGAGGCTAAATTTCTCCAATGGTACCAACCCGGTGCAGCGCGATAATGCACAATATAGTGGTATTGTTTTGGAAATGTTAAATGCCTCTCCTGCATATCAGTTGGAGTTGCCACTCCCCCGTAAGTTCAACACTGAGAAAACATGCGGTTGCTAATGTATTATTGGAGACGACTTGGTTGTCGACACTGAGAGCGCGATCACGTGGGTTGGCGGCGTCACTCCGTACGTACCAACCGATACCGGCTTCGACACTAAACTGGCTATGAAGGACACCTACGAATCTGGCTCCTTCACGGTATGACATACAACAATATCATTGAAAATACCCACGACCATCTACAGGAACACTATTCACCGATTCCGTCAATCTCGTTGATGGGTTAACCATCAACAAGCTGCCAATCGGTGCTGCTTCTGAAACGGAGGGCATCAGTTATGACGGTATCTGGGCCTAAAGCCTTGACACGGAACGTCCTGAAAAAACGTTCTCGACTACCACTGACTGCCTGTTTGCCCAAGGCAGCATTACTCGGAACCTTGTTAGTCTATTTCCAGCCCCCACTATGAATAGCGACGACGGTGGAATACTCACCTTTGGTGGTGTTGAAACTGACCCTGTCTTTAACATCGGCAACATCGCATACACGTAAGCTACCGCAGCTCCTGGATCAATCCAGACTGATAGTAATTGTCTTATTTCAGTCCTACCACCACCATGTCACCCTCATCGCGCTATTGGGGTATCGATCAAAGCATCACATACGGCACCAGTGGTGCCATATGTGATGCTAATACATACCGGAGGCAATGTAAATAAAGGTGCAGCCACAATCCACGATGCCAGCGGTGTTACCTAATATCTCCCTGGTGCCGCACCACGAAGATCTTAGGCAACATCCCTGGTGTTGTGGATTGTGGCTGCACCTTCATTGCATTGCCTCCGGTATGTATTCAGAGTCGGCGAGTAATAATGGTCTAATCAACGTTTGACAGATGCCTATAAGAAGTACTCGACTGCAACCCGGCGCGGATTTAGATCCGACGACTAATCTTCTCTCTATTACCCCTGAGAAGTACGGGGCCCTGCGGCCCTTGAACTTCCACATTGGTGAGGTACGTCAATTCTGTCAGCCCTCACACCCCATGTTTATCATTTTACATCGCAGTTAACCTGCAGTCTCACCCCTAACGCTGGTATATATCTCGTCGTTAAAAGCCTTAACAGACCCACTGCCAGTGGGTATGACTTTCGTCTTGGCTACATATTCCTGCAGCGCTTCTGCAGTGTGTTCGATACCACCAAGTCCCTCATCGGTTTTGCCACAACCGGGTGGACTTGTACCACCACTAACTAATATAGAATTGCCAAAGTATACGAGGCAT